>CALSBV010000306.1:3790098-3824078 GCA_943590825.1 Bovichtus diacanthus
ATATTACTTTGTCCGGTTCTCTCATATATATATATATATATATATATCACGCTCTACAACATATGCATACTTTACGTAGGTGATTTTGAAAACTAAAAAAGGATTAAATGTCTTTTGTGCATTGAGAACGTTCTTTCAGCGAGCACTGGTTGTGCAGCAGGAGAGGTTTGGTTTGCATCAGCAATAACTGAATGCCGCTCTGATACAGCTGTAGAGCAAACAGTGAACAGTGAGGCTGTTATCAAGAGATAGATCAAGAGATGGAATTAGAAGCCAAGGCTAAGCCCCATCTCATGTTGCTAATGAAAATTAAAAACAATTTGTGTATCCCGCCTCGTGCTTCGGAGCCGCTCCAAAGATTGAACGGGTTCTGCTTTGGCCCACGCTGCACCCTTCCACCCAGATTCATGAAAGTCTGGCCAGTTATTTGTTCCGCAATTCTGCCATCAAACAAACAGACCGAACCAAAAACATGATAACCGCATTACTCCGGTGCGTGTCAGGAGACGCGCCAACAATGTTGTTCTAACAAATTATTCTCACCTATAATCCACTTACTAATTGTTACCTGGTGTGTAGACATATACCCCCTCAATGAACACACAGAATACATTCACAACCAACACCCGTCAAGGATGCTGAAGTCCTGCTAGGCCGTCTTAAATTCCTTTGGGCCAAACACGTACACACACTGTAGTTGATGCCCCACTAGAGTATGGATCAATCTCAGCCGCCTACAGGCCCTTTGTACACACACGAGAAGAAAAAAAATACAATTCCCAAATTCCCTTTTCCCCTTCCTGAACAGTCCAAGAGAGGAAGAAGAGGGAGGGGTAGAACGAGGGAAAACATTTGCTCTCCTCTTTCCAGAAACAACATCCAAATGGTAGCTGAGAGGGAAATGTTTCTTTAAATGTTTTGAAATGACTCTTTCATTACCTCCCACCCTCTTTTCTCTCAGCCCTTTCCTTCCTTCCCCTCTCTCTCCCTTCACAACTCCATACACACACACACACACACACACACACACACACACACACACACACACACACACACACACACACACACACACACACACACACACACACACACACACACACTATTGGCTCCCACTTCACAAGACAGTTAGTTTGCCATATTGGGATAAGCAAGTTGCCAAGAAACACGCTCTCTGACTCCCCAACACGCTCTGACTGAGCCTCCACGTTCACATCCTCATAAGAAACGTATCTCCGGATCAGAGGGGAGAAGGCTGCTGGAGATCAATTCTGATAGAGCGGCAAATCTGACACACACAAACCCGCCCACACAGTGAAAATCAGAGGAATCAAACCCGAGAACAAGATCCAAAATCAATCTAAGATGGACTGAGATGCAGCAGAATCCAAAAACAACAATACTGGATCGTGTACAAAAGACTTAAAAATACGAGAGAAAAATCTGTGTTCTGAATGTTGGCCACACACACACACGCAACACACAACACACACACACACTTATTCATCAGTGGTACTCAGAGCAGGGTTAGCTGGAGGGGAATCTCTATTGATCTCTGGTTTTTATTTCCTGCAAGAAAAACATTCAAACAATAAAACTCTGCTGTCCTCTGCCACAGCTAACCGACACACTGACACTGGTAACCATTAATCCCGACAGTAAAGAAGAAGAAAAAAGACACACACACACACACACACACACACACATGCACACACACACAGGGTGTGCAGGTTATGCAAACACGTCTGGAATCGCGTATCCGCCTTTACATGTGGAGGCGTGTGTGTGTGTGTGTGTGTGTGTGTGTGTGTTCAGGCCGTGAGCATGTGGTTTAAAAAGTGTTTGTCTGTTAATGATTTCAAAAGTCTTGTTTTCCTGCCTTCAGAGTTGTTTTGAGGGAACTATTTTGTTTGCGAGCTCAAGCCGAACACAAACAGTTTCTCAACTTAACTTAAAAGTGTCTCTGGTCTGTGACAAGTTGACGTTGCGACACGTCTACCTTTAGTTTGGAAAACCACATTGTGTTAATATCCGACGTGGCTATACTCCGTGTTGTTGTTTGATGATGAAGAAAAAAGACGCAATGCGTTTGCACAGGAAATACATTTGAAGAAACAACTCTGGTCTGTAAACAAGGTTTAAAGTTGGCTTTTGCATGATTCACTGTGGAGTAACTATTTACAGATCGGTCGATTAAATCAACTTATCGATATAATTGTACGAGTATTAGTCAACTAAGAATTCCTTTAGTCGAGGACAGCCTGATTGGCAAGCAACAGATATCTCTTCGTTAATAACAATTATATTAATAAATAGATGTTTTCCGAGCCATATGGGGGAAGATAGTGCTCCAGACAAAACAAATGGCTTGAAATCATTGAATAAATCTTCTTAAAAAGAAAAAAACTGACATCTTAAGATAAGATAAAGCTTTATTGACCCTCAGTGGGGCAATTCAGTTGTTGCAGTAGCACAGCATTACAGACAAATAGAGAAAGTAAAAGAATAAATAATAAGGAGCTATACAACACTAAAATAAGAACAACATACATGTGGCGAGATTAATGATGCAAAACTCGATACTTAAAATCTTGACTACAAGAAGCAAAACTGAAACAAAAAAGGGGGAAAAGGGACATTATACAGGACTCCAGACACCAGAATCCATCAACAGGACATCGTAAATGAATAAATCTAATGTTGTAAATCTCTTGGCAATAAAGATTTAATTGAAGAAAACTATTCATCTTGCTGCCACTCCCACAAACAGCTGCACACCATTGCAGTAATTACATAAGTGGTGTAGAAACCAATTCCTTTATTAGTTGCTTGGAACAAAAATATTAAATTTGCCAACCTAAACCAAAACTAAATGATGCAAAAACCTTAACGTGTTTCTCACGCCGGACCCTCTGCTACTGGGGACGATGGCACAGGTTTGTGTTGCGTTAGTTAACGTGGCGAGTGTGTGTTTACACACACGTACACAGTTTAGTTGCATTTGGTTGATTCCTTATGTTATTCTATACTTTATGTTCTACTGAAGTTTACTGAACAGTTTATGTTGATCACAGATTGAGTATTAAATCTGGACTATGCTACGGTTACATTTGCTGGAATACAGGTACATATATTTTAATTATTCATCACAGGTGCAACGTGTGAAACGTTAAGGAACAAGTTTGGCTTGTTAGTGAGGGTTAGATGCAAAATTTGGACGGAAACAAGCTTGTGACTGTGTCATTGTCATATGTTGCAACATCGTTTGAATAAGAATAGAGCGTCGAGTCGGAAATGGTCAGAAATCATCTGAAGTTGGAATATTTTGCTGCCTCCTGGACTTTTTAATAAGCCTTTGTGCAGCTCGTCATAGTAGGAAAAGCAGAGGTGTTACCAATAACATTAACGACGGCTCTGTTCTACTCAAATGTCCCGGTAAGCCAAAACGAGGCCCCTGAAACCGAAGCATTTTCTATTTCTGATCTCAATTGATATCCATCTAAAACGAGAGCAGTGAGCCAGACAAACGTCCATTTATTCACCTCGACCAAACGACAGAAAATGGTACAAAGTAAGTGAATATTATTTTTTCCCTTGCAACTCTCTCATGCAAAAGTTGCTCTGACAGTTGGATGGAAACACACCTCACGTGTGTGTGTGTGTGTCTTGCTGTGCCGTGCTGTTGCACTCAGAAATCTCCTGCGAGGACGGCAGGTGTTATTTTGACACACTCCTCGATACCAGCAAATGGAAACACGCTCGCAACAGGCGCGCGCGCACACACACAAGCGCGCGGTGTCACACACAGACAGAATGGCATGGACAGTTGCGATGAAACACACATGCACAGACATTCAAGAACAAATGCCAGATCCATCTGCACTTGCAGCTCATGGTTGGTCGACTTTTGGTTTAAAAGGGATCTTGAAGTAAAGTGGCATAAACACAAAACCACTGAGGCGCTGACTGACAGAAGAGGATCGAATATTATTATGTGATGGATGTAGACAGGACATTTCTCAGTGATACGATCAAGATAAACCCAATGGTGCCCGCAACCAATGGGTATCAGCTAATATGATAAGAAAACGGCTGCATCTCTGGAAATACAAAGGAGAAAGTGTTCGGTATCTATGAACTCATAACAAGTTGAATATCAAAGACATGCACGCAGTGTAAAAAAAATGTTTCATATGGAAGTCATTCAATAAAAAACTGAATGTTTTTATTGAAAGAATTTTTCACTCATTTTTCAAAACTCCAGACTTTGATTTAACTTGAAGTGTGATCTAAAAACGGCAAAGTTGTACTGTTAGAAAATTGCACAAAGTATGTCCGTACCAGATGTCATGAATTTAAATGTTCTGGCATTTCCCCATATCATACTAAATATAGTCTTTGGGCGCAGACGTGTTAATCGAGGCTGTTCCTGTGATGTCAGCGCACGGTAAAAGTGAGAGTGTGCCATTCATTCGATTTTAGAGGCTAACGATTTATCAGTAAATCTTTGGGGTGCTTTCAAAATAAATGTCAGGCGTTAACGCAGCAGAATGCGCAGGTGGTCTTGGTGGCTGCTCATAGCACATAAAATCAAAATAGACTTTCCCTCACATGTCAAACCTGCTATGTCTGTCTCTTACATGTCACTACACATTTGAAATCTTAACTATGTATGCTGCCGGGGAGAAATATTATAAACCTTATGAAATGGGACACGTAGAGACAGACATAACGCAGTGTGTGACCTTTGTCTGTTGGAGGCTGTTGTTTGTGTTAAAGGGAGGGTTCTGGCAGAGCGAACGACTTAGCTAATGCTTTGGGTATTTCGACATGCCACGGCACGCGCGTTTTCTCACACACACACACACCTATCACTCTTGTGTTTGACAGCTGTGTGTGCGTGTCATATGTGTGTGTGTCGTTTGTCTACCTCAGACAGGTTTATTGTAGCAGGGCAGCAGTGCCTTTGCTTTCTCTTAAGGGGCCCGTTTTCTCTCCTGAAGGATTCAATTAATCTGAGAGGGGACGTGTCCGAGCCACATCTTCTCACACTCACACAGTTTTGTGTCTTGAATACATATAAGCGCACACTCGCCACATTAATTTTAACGTACACAGACATACTAGCCAAGTGGCGTGGAAGACAAATTGGTGTAGGCCAAGACAACCCTGCCCTGCCCCGCGAGCTCCATGAATTATGCTTACACTCCTGCGCGCGCATGTGTGTGTGTGTGTGTGTGAGAGAGACGGAGAGAGAACATATGAAGGGCTACCACATTAATCTAGCCGTGTAAGAGAGAAGGGAGGAGATTTATCCTGACCACAACAACAGAGAGTCCCGGGGGGAAACCCCAGCCCCAACTGCACTAAGCACAATCACATGCTCCCATTCTCATACACCAGACCTCACTCCTCTCATCTACGTTCCCATCACACACACACACACACACACAACCTCAGCTCTTATCCCCCCCCCCCCCCCTGCGCTGCTTTCCACCTTAGGGATTGTGCCCACTTAGTTCTCCTTCTCCTTTTTTTCTCGAGCTGTCCTGATCTCCATCTATCGACTCTCCTTCTCGGCACTCACTGCAAACACCTACATTTGCCTCTGCATCTCACTCTTATCTTCTGCTCCTCCCAAGTGAACACTCAAAATATGTGTGTGTGTGTGCGTGTGAGAGACAACAGAGCAGAAAAGTTGCTGGTTGAGACGTGTTATCCCTTTAGTCTCCCCGGTGCGCCTTATTAAACATGCATTTGTTCCAAACTCTGTGCCGTGTAAAGTCATTCCATACAGTTAAAGTAATCATCTACAACAATGGCCAGTTGATAGAAGACGACAGATTCACCCTACACCCAGTGTCAGCATGCCTCTACAATCACTACCGCTCTCAGCACCTGGGAAGAAGCTGCTGGTGCACGTGGAGAGATGTGTTTTAAGTTTCCCACAGCTGCAGCAACATAGCAGTAATTGGAGTAATCTACTAGGGATACTCCGATCCTGTAGTATCAGTGAGATACCGGCAAAAAGAATGAAATCACTGGATCGGATATCACTTTTTAAAAAATATATATATATTTAAGTCTAATCAATATGATCCATTTGCCTGTCAGCAGTCATTGAGTTAAAGGCTACATTGATTGTTGAGTTGTATCCAGTGTTTCACACATAATTCCTCTGTGGTTCTAAATACTCAGATCTGAAGTTCTGCACAGAGTTGCACTTTAAATAGAATTTTGAATGTCTGAATTGTGCTGAACAATCAAAAATGCTGCTAAAAGTTCTGTGTGTGAAGCACAAAAAAAAGGAAGCAGCAGTAAAACTGAGTTGTGTTGTAGGCTCTGTATTTCTTCCTTTAGGAGAGTAGAATATTTGCTTCATAGTTTGAACATGATGTTTTTTTTTTTAGATGGCTAGGTTAAATAAACGTCATCCATACACATCTATTATTAACAGCATAGTTGTTTACGAGAGGGTAAAAGACGGCATCGGTAGATAATCAAGGTCACAGTATCGGACATGAAAAAGTGGCATCGAGCCATCATTAGTAAACTGGTCGAAAACCAAGGAAAAACATGTCACATGCGGTTTGCAAAAGAACGCTGAGCACCACAAATGTTGCTCGAATGGAAAGAAATGTTCTGTTTATTATCACCTACAAAACCACATGCATATCTCGATTCTCACACTTTACAGAAAAGAAATGAGTCTGCAACCTACAACAGTGTGGATGCAACTAAAGATTATTTTCATTAAAATTGATTAATCCGCAGATTAGTTTCGAGATGAATTATTAGGTCTATAAAATGTCAGAAAATTGTGACAAATTGGCAGTGCTCCAAATAAATAAAAAAAATACATTTGGAGAATTAATAGATTTTGAAAATAGTGGGGATTATTTTTCTTTCCATCGATTTGTTGATTAGTCAACTATTTGCAGCTCTATTTAACAGTAATAGTGGAGTCTCTCCGGCACCGGCGGTGCAGTCACATTTCAGCAGGTCCTACCTCTGCTGCTCTCTGATGCCAGAGGGAGAGGAGAGGACAGATGGCCTCAATCTGGTGATGGAGGCTCCGGCAGGCCTCCTCGAGACAGAGGACCATTTACAGCATTTTAACGTCTATAAACACTGACTCAGACCTCATCGTGTTTAGATAAATAGAAAACCTGTGTGAATGAATAGGGATAGGTGCTGCAATGTCTTTACAGAGTGTGCAAGCATCTTAAATGTACACACACACTGCAGCTTCACAATGAATTTAAAACAAATGACACGCACACACACACACGCACACAGTTAATTCCGGTGGAAATCCTGTTAATGCTGAACTAAAAACAGAAAACAAGGGAGACTCCTGGGAAATAAGGGTGTGTTGGCACAGCTATAAGCAGTCAACCCTGCCATCAAGAGGTCAGACAAAAACAACAAGCGCCTTGAATTCCACGAAACACGTGTAAACAAAAACAGTAGCAGGGGCGACCTTGGCTGCTCCGAATGCACGCCGGGCCCTTGAGCCACGCTGTTTATTGCAAATAAACGGGAACATTATGAACATTTGCAATTACCGGGTAATTATCATGTAACAGGGCTGTATAGTGTTATTACAAGCATGGGACAGAGATCTCAATTGGGTTTGGTTAATGTAATGTGTGGGGATTTGATATTGAGGAGTGCCATAAAGCTAAATGACCTGCATCGTACGGTGGAGCGCTTTAGTGGGTGGAGGCTGTGGGAGATGAGAGTCAGAGAGTGAGAAGGTCAGTGTGTGGGCAGAATAAAATGCATCCCGTCTTAAAAGGAGTGTTTAAACTGCCAATCCGGGCTGGAACGGTGGTTGGGTCAATTCCACTTCACAAACACGCCCCCCCCCCCACACACACACAAGCAAGTCCGCACACACACCACAGGCAATTTTTAGCTCGTTCCAGAGCCACAGGGGGGGAACGGAGGAACGGAGGAACAGCATCCCGACTGAAACACACTGCTGCTACAAAGACACATTTTTACCCAGTAATGGTGTTTGCTTACAGAAAATCCACACATCCCATCGCAAATATTTTACGCCAAAATCAGTTCACCTAGCTGCAATAAAGCGCCACATCTTAGCCGCGGTGCACCCATCAATCATCCTACCGCTCCCTGCTGCGAGTTGATTTCATCTCTGACAGCTTTTTCATGCGCTAGGTGAGTGTGTGGGATCTGTCGGTGTGTCAAATTAACGCTTCATCAGAGCCCTGCCCTGGGAGCATCACTTCACTTTTCTAGACCTCTAGTACGCTCCAAAGTGACAAGTACTGCATTGAACCCACGCTCAAAAACGATAAGGAGGACGGGGGAACACAACTAAACCGGAATATGATTATATTCGGGGTTTACCTCTGAAAAGAAAACAGAATCTGTAACTGTATCTGTCTGCAGCTACATCAGGGGGATGTAAGTAACTCGATGAGAGCATTTTGTCAGACTTTCCATTTTCCGAAAGACACAGCAGAACTATTTTCCAACACACACAACATATGGTTTGAACCTAGATGACAGCGCTCTGAATTTCCCTTTGACTGACCACAAAACAGATGCAAACATGCAAGATTTGCATCCGCTTTCTTTGGCACAATGTTATTTCAAGGCTTCCATTACTAATAGCAGGAGCAGACATCACTGTGCGTGGCAGTGAAAGTAAAACGTGAAATTACCAGGGGAGATATATATTGTAGATGATCAGCTGACGAAAAGGCAGGTACTACCACACACACACACACACACACACACACACACACTGTAAACAAACACATGGGGGTTTGCTTTAAGGAGCACCCGTCTGGTTCATTCCACACCTTCTATTTAATGGCCAAACACATCAAAACAATCCTGTTTTTTGCAACCCAAAATACTAATTTAAGTGTGCGCTCCCCCCCACCCCCACACACACTTGATGTTTCTCCCTCGCACAGATCCCCCACTGTACTTAACACAGCGGCAGAGAGGTCCAACACAACTGCAGGTTAAAGCAGCATCAGCCATTCGCCAAATGTTCCAGGAGAGTGGCTTTTACTCCAAATACAGGGGACTGGACCACGGCCATTTTTACCTCTCTCAAACACTCCAGCAATTTTCCACTAACAGGGTAAGAGGTGGTCTGTCATTCCTCTGAGGTCGCAACTTTGCCACCCCCACTCTCCCGAACACACACATACACACACAAACTGCATCTGCTCACACAGCAATGACGGTGTAATGGTCCACATGCAATCCAGGGCCATTGCACCCTGACCTGCAGAGTGCTGCAGCAACACCCACACCAAAACCCTCAACAGTGTGAGCTCTGTTTTTCTTTTTCTTTTTTCAAAACACACAGCGGTGGTTTGCAAACTGCCAGGTAATTTTCCGCTAATGAAAAGGCTGACAATCCTTAACACGATCTCATACTTTGACATCTGAAACTTGCCAAAAAAAAAAAACAGCCACACCTCCTTATGAAATCTACATCTGGGTACATTTCCAACCTAACAACGTAGCGACATCCAAGCGATGACCGCACAGGCAGCCACAAGCTGTGCGCAATTTTGCGCAGCGTTATTTCAAGTTAATATTTGATCAGTTGATGGGTGTGCTTCTGTGGCTGTCACATTACACATTTCAGGCAGTCAAACATCATAAACTTACTGTGATGTGGATGTAGGTTAATGGCCGATGGCAAGAATTTCCCGGAGTGGAGAGGCGGCGGATGACTCGCGCCCAAGTGACCGGGCGAGGGAGGGATCCTCCCGGCTGCTGCTGCTGCTCCGAGTCGGTGAGACTCCATTGCGAGCCCTGCCAACAACGGAGGTGGTACGTGGACGGATCGGGGAGGTCCAAAATCTCTGCCATCCATTATCCACAGTGGGGAAAGTTGTGAAAAGAAATAGTCCGTTCGGATAGGCCCCCTATTCCGAAAAAGCCAATTCTGGCTATAATAATGTCTTTAGTTTTCCAGGCGATTCGGGCTCCTTTTCAGCCATCCTGCTGACCTAAAAAAATAAAATACAACAAGAAAACATTCGCTTCATATATAATCTAAGGTCACACTGAATAAACTGTTGAAAGCTGGTAGTTTTAAGATTTATCCTCTTTCCAGCGAACAGGCGAATGTGTGCAATGACGCAGTTTGGAAAACCACTTCAAAAACTAAACGCTGAAGAAGCTGGTCGACAGTAAGACCGAACGCGTCGCTCCTGGCGTATCTCAGCTGTAGGTCTTAATGCAGCTTTGAACTCAATTCTACAATATTATGATCTAATGCCAGAGGAGCAGCAATCCTCCCCCTCTGCACACCGAGCAGGCAGCAGCCGATCCGGGGCTCCGCTTCTCAGGGAAACAACCAGGAGACGGACGGACAGCTGCTCTGCCCCGGCCGTGAAAACTACCAGCGATCATGCGATGGAAACGCAGACGGTCAAATTTTAACAGCCTATTCTGCCTTTTCCGATTACCCAGCTGTTTCCTAAACCGTAAACCAGCAATGTAGGCTATGGGTCGAGTCGCCCTGTAAACCAATACACCATAAATACTGGAGGCGCATCAAATATAAATTTCAAACGGGTTAAAAATAAATAAGGTTGCAAAAGCCTGCATCATCAATCAGCGGGGTTTGCGGGGTTTTGTTGCCCGCAGATGCGTATCGAGTCCGGGCTACTTCGCATTTGGACATGGGTGCTGCCCAGGGAAAGAAATCAAAACCCAACCCGTAAACACTTCAAATCCGCCGTTTAACAACTACGGACCACCTCCAGGACCTCAGTTTGAACTAGTTTTAATATACAATTCTGCGTTTTGCTTGATAAATTCGACGGATATTCAGTTTAAATCAGCAACGCGTCTTAAATCTGTTAAAATGTCGATTTTAATCATTTTGCAAAACAAATGATAAAGCACATTCCTCACAGCCATATGTATGCGTGAGGTTAAAAAACACGAAAATACAATAAAAGTTACTTTCAGGAGAACAACAACAAGCTATTGCGACTTTATCAGCAGGCAACAAGGGCATGGAAATGTCGTGTCTTAAGAAACCTTTTTTTTTTTTATTATTATTATGTACACATTGTCCGACAATAGACACATGCCAAACATTGTGAGCTGTGTGAATTTAAGTTTAAAAACAAGGCGAAAGTCGCGTTAACCTTCAAAGGCTGCACGCAAACACATTACAGCAGCGACTCGTGATATCCAGGCGGGCGGGATCTGGAGAAAGGCTCGTTCAGAAATCACAATAAACCTTTTTTAAAAAACCTCAAAATAACATGACTACAGCGGACACACATGTCGCCTCTGAAAGCCTCGGAAACACACTTTGGTTACATTGTATCCTTCCTCCGCTGTGACCCATGCGGCACGGCGGCAGGGGAGCTCGGCAGCATTTCAGCCACGTTTCAAACTTTTCACGGTTCCATTAACGACACACACAAAACTTTCTCGGCGGAAACGTCTCGAAAGTGGGATACGAACACCGACAACAGCCTCTAAAAAAAAAAAATCCAAAATGTCGTATGCCAAAACCCTCCGCGCCCTTTTCACTCACATTTACAGCCTAAATTATGTTTTAAAACATCGAGAACTCGGACATTTCATGTGGAAAAAGACAACCAAACAAGAAAAAAGAAAAAAAAAAAAAACATGCCGCCCGCTTACTTGAATGTTGAAAACCTGAGGGGAAGGAGCTGAAAATGAAAACGTTTCCTAAAATCCGTCCAGGTTGCTGGGAGAACTGGAGTAGTCCATTACAGGCTCGTCCGAAGGTAAACTGGGGGATAACTGGGGGGGGGAGCCCCTGACGCGTCCGTAAACTCCTCAGCAATGAAACGCAGCATTGTTTTTGCAAGCCCCGCCCATCTCCCTCGCTACCACCCAACCCCAGAGCAGCACAGTGCGTTTCTCACAGCTGCTGTCTGATTGGCTGCACGGAGTGTCAATAAAAGTCCCAGTGTTAAAAAACAAAAACCACCCTGGCCGCTCGCCAGCACTATAAAACCAATTATGGAGCAAGGAGGTTGAGCCGTTTCAAGGTCCCCTCTCCCTTCAGGACTGAGTGATCAAAACAAGCGGTGGGTTTTTTTTAGTGGTGGTGGGGGGGCAGTTTCAAGGCGACCCCCCCCCCCCATTTCCACGCTAATTATAATAGACGCTCAAAGATTTGGAAGCGGAAAGTATGGGGGCGTTGTTACCCTGTAAAATATTACATTCGTTTTAAATGGTGTGTGTACTTCTCACTAAGAGGCAGTGGATAATAGTATAGTTCACTTTCACACTCCTCCTGCAGGAAGGCGATGCCTGAATGTAAATATCAAAAACTCGAGATAACAATCTCACGATTTCTAAAGGACCATCAATTAATCCTAATTGAATTATTCAATTTCATTTGGGCGTTGTTTTCCCACAGGCAAACCCAATACAGCCCATAATAAGCCAGCCATTATGCATATAAGCCTGTGGTTACAGGGGGGGGGGGAGAAAGGTGAACGTGTTCCAAGCCAATGACATAGATTAGCACAACCATCAGGCCTGTTCTTGCACGTCCATGGTAGCAATGAAGGCTGAGAAAAAGTCCAAACAATAACAATAATCTTAATTATTTTGTGTGCACTAAACGTCACGACTTTCACGTGTGCTTCGTGTGCAGCTAAAACGTGCACATTGAGAATATGGCCTGTGTTCTGTTTATTAATCACAGGTTAAATGGACTCTCCGATTGTGAGGCATCACTCAGCACTGCGGTGGGTCTGCAGGCAGGTATCACAGGTCTGTTATATGTCAGCCAGGACCGCACTAACACTTATTTGTCGCCGCCTTCATGCCAGCTATATTTGAGATTCTCACCCAGGATTAAGGCCCAGCTTTCGGTATGCAAATGCGCTTAACAGGCTGTAGTTGAAGCCACCGTGGATGTCTCCTTGTGTATACTCTGTGTATGGTTGAGTTTTAGCGGGGACGCACACAGATTTGCATTAGAAGAGGAGGAAAAGTGGCGTACTCATTTAGTGCCATTATGCCAAAAATTCAGAAAGGGGGTGGTCGACCTTTGGGGCTCTATAAACATGACCTCTCTCAATCCCTCCTCGTGCACAGTGCTGTCATACTCTCGCCGGGTTTATTTTATAATACATAAGTTTCCTTTGAGTTAAACCGCTCCGCGTAACATTTGCAAAAAAAAATGTTGATTAACATTTTTTTTTTGAGGCGGTTTCAAGCTGCCCACCCCCTCTCTCCACTCCACTTCTCCACTCCTCCTCACAGTATGTCGGTTTCAAGGCGACCCTCCGGTAGGGGCAAGAAAGCGCCACGGCAGACTCCAAAACCGTCGAGGAAGACGAGAGGGAGCAGCGGAGGCGACGCCGAGCAACAGCTACGGACGGCGGCAGCGGAGAAAACGGGGCCCGCCCTGTGGCTGTCCGGTGTTCCGGTGAGGTCGCGACGCCCTCGGTGGTCACACCTCGGTGTTTCTTTTTCTTTTCTTTTTTTTTTTTTTTTTCCCCGGAGGAAAAACAACCTTCCCACCGAGCAAAAAAAAAAAAGAAGAGGCCGCTCAGCGACGCAGCGCCTGTCACCCCTGACGAGACCCGGGGAGGGAATTACCAGGCGGAGATCAGAGTGATGTCCCGTCCCGGGCCGTCCGAGGGGACCAAGCCAGCCTTTGTTCTCCAAATCGCTCCGACTGGGAATTCAGACAATGCCTCTAGATTAGGGCCCTATTGTTGCTGTCTTTTCACCCCGCGCGCAGGAGGCAGGTTTCATCTTTTCGTTTCTGTTTTTCTTGTCAAATGCCGCGGCGCTCGTGGGGGGTTATCTCCACTGTGAGGTGGGCTCGTTTTGCTGCACGAGCTCTGGAGCGTCGTCGTGCTATTCATACATTTGTATTTAACAGCTTTGGTCATGAGTCCCTCGGATAATAAAGGGCACAATAGTTTTTCTTCTCCATAAATGGCGCATGTTTTACATACGGGCTTGATTCAACAGTAGGCCATTCAACAGGAGCTTCTATTTACAGATATCATCTGAGATATATATTTTGTGACAATGTGACCGTCCTAAATTACAATAGCCCGACGTGGTGGTGAAATGAATACACCCATCAGCGGCTCAGCTAAAATAATCCAATAAAAAAAGATTTATAACACGACATAATTCTTTATTGCACTCTCCACCTACAAAATAAATAGAATAATGTGTGCTTTATGTGCAGTTGCTCACTTTCCTCATTTGATGGCAATAACGTGAATCTGATTATATCTATGTCAGGCTTATCCCACTGATGCGTTACTGCAGGAGCAGATGGGACATTTGGTAGATTATGTCTTTTTATAGCCTATACACCAACTGGATTCTTTGATGATGGTCCAAATTAAAGCTCCAAAGCTTTTCCTCTATGTGGGCTGCGGTGGAAAAACACTGAAAAACACATGATTTATAGCCTGAAACATTGCTGAGTCAATATAACACCACAGCCCCTTTTTCATTCCACTGACATTGTTTTTATTCTGCCGACCGAAGATTACAGAACGAGAACATTTGTTATCCCCGGCTCTTGTTTTAGGCTTTGTGTGTTTTTCTTTCTTCCCCTTGTTGTTTCTCCTCTTATCTTTGTCTGAACACGTTATCTTGCATCAAACCTCCAGCCGTGTGGCTGTCCAAATATCATTGTTGGGGTTTGGGTTAATTCTGTCCTATCAGTTGAAGGATCAGGTAAATGATTATATTTAGCCGGCCAGACAATCTGGTTTTCTCCAGGCGTGTGGCTGCATTAACCCGCAGGGGACGAAGCGCAGAGGCAGCATTGATTAATTCAGCAGGGGGTTTAGGTCCTCTACGGAAAATAAATACATAAATAAATAAACGCAGAAAGATGTCACCCTGCATAAGCATCCACCCTTCAACAAAAGCACTCCAGTTAGCAAATTTGACTTAGGCTGCAAATCAAGTCTGAATTTATGACCCAGTTAAACATATTTTATACAATACTCCTTAAATGGACAAATGAACAGCAGGAATAAATAAGAGATATTTTATGTGACCCCTCACACACCAGTGCGCCTGCATGCCCAAAGTGCTAAATCATTCATAATACCTTGTCTCGTGCTCCACACTAGTCGTCTACTGTTATTAAAGCCACCGCTGCTGCACTGCAGCAACACAAAGCCACTACATGATTGTGAACAGGGCTAATTGCAGTGTCATGTTTTCTGATGGAATGAAACCAACATACATGTATGCAATAATAAACGTGCGGCTGAGTCTGAGATGACTGACATCCCCACACACTCACCATCCCCCCACATGCATACATACAGCTCTCATGGGGTACCTGCCAATCATCAGACTGTGGCTTGCAGGGTTTTATGGTGGATCACTGGAGGGGGTGGGGGGGGGGGGGTGGTGTGGTCAGATGATATGAATTCACAAAGAAAAATCTACACCGTGTCTTTGTTGGTTCACGCGCGATTATCTGTCACCACAAATAGGATTAATTTCCATGGTTTTGTAATAGATTTTTTTTTTTTTGGTTTCACTGGTAGCTTCAATAAAATGAGCTGTATTTTGTAAAGGCGTAAGAAAATATCGATACGGTATCGAATCGCGATATTATGTTTCGTGGCGCTGTATCGATTCGTATGCACAGCAGTTTATTAATTTAGCAGGACTAACCCACTCTAACACATCAAATAAATAGGTTGACACATTTCTACCTCATCTAACCAAGTCCACAACTTCCTCTATGTCGGTAAATCGACGTGTGCTGTCCCTTAAACGAAATAAACACCCTAATTTCTGGAAAATGGTACCAAGACAAGGACACGGGTGGAAGTCAAAGCAAAGTGATTCCCATCTGCCACTGCTTCAAACCAAGCTGGGGGGATGGATGGATGGATGGAGGGTGGCAGGGGAGGGAGGGGAGGGGAGGGGTGTGTCAACTGTGCATGCTGGGTGCAGCTTGAGCAACTATGTAGTTCTGGTGGCTGTTCGTGTGCCAGCAGGCTTGCGGTTAAAGCTCTGAGGAATCGTGGGGTTTTTCTGGAGAAAAACCACCCAGCCCTCGCCACAACCGTAAGGAAACATTGATGCGACAGAACACATCTGTACTGCAGTGATGTGTCAGGGCCGCGGAAACCTCAAGAAGAAAATGAAAAAATGCCTGCAGGGGCCTCCACACCTCTTTTAAACCCTGACACTGCCTTTCTCTCTCGCTCCCTCGCCCTCTCTCTCTCTCTCTCTCTCTGTCTCTCTGTCTCTCTCTCTCTCTCTCTCTGTCTCTCTCTGTCTCTCTCTCTCTCTGTCTTTCTCTCTCGCTCTCTCTCTGTCTCTCACTCTCTCATTTTTCCTTCTCTTTTATATCTGCTATCAAGTACGCTGTTACTACAAATCATTTATTCCTATTCACGACTGTGGAAGGGAACATTCACCCTCGTGGGTACAGAATGGTGAAAAAGGTAAAAAGTCTGAAAACACTCCATTAAAAATGTTTAAAAAATTTTTTTAAATGTCACATAAGTAAAAGTACACACAAGTATTACTTTGTAGACTCCTTTAACATATTTATTTATATATATATAGAATATTATTATCGTTAACACATATTATATATTGTAGTTCATCAGCGTGAAGCCACTTGTACTACTGGGTAGATTAGTAGTCCAGTACTGCATCACCTAATACAACCATGGCATGTTTTTTTTTTTACGTATAAGTAACGAAATCTGTCAAACGTAGTGGTGTAAAAAAGTACAATATTTCCCTCTGAGATGTAGTGGAGTAGAAAGTAGCATCGAATAGAAATATTCAAGTAAAGTTCAAGCATATCAAATTGGATTCACGTGCAGTATTTGAGAAAGTGTACTTACTGTAGTTGCTTTCCACCATTGATAACAGGCCTGACTGAGATATGTAAAATCAACATATTAAAAATTAAGCAACTGCCCAGTTTTCGTAGCCTCCTGTCAGTCAGCAGCTCACTGACAGTAACAACACTTTACATCTGCTGTCACTCAATCGAACTCAACTAAAACAGTGGGTGCGTTACCTTCAGCGGACATGTCACCCCGGGTAGAATGCAAATCCCTCTCGAGGCACACGGAAACAGGAGCTGCTGTATTTGAATATGATCAATTATTCTCTGCTGGCCTCCTTCTGTCAGCAGTGGTAGCCTTCTATTTGCCTTTCACCCAGTTTACATGCCAAACAGGCTCGAGTATTGCAGCGGCCCCATCTGTTGGAGAAGGGTGAGAACTGCATGCTGGGATGGGATCAGTGACCTAGACCAATGGAGCTTCTGCAAAGCTGCACAGCTGTAGGGAGCGGAGGAACACAGCAGGCCTCATTTTCTGAACAAATTGGTCCCCCTCTGTGTCGTCTCTGGAGTGCCTCATTCACAAACACCTGCAGTGCTCACACACCTGCAGACACACGAGCACGATAACCTCGACGAGCACGGGGGAAATGAAGTATGGCTGCACTACACACACAAACACACACACTCAAGCACACACGCCAAGTCCTGCTTCCCCACTGCCAGTGAGTGTTTTGCTGGCGTGGCAATAAAAGGATATCAGAGGGAAGCAGTCTCAGCAGAATCACAGGGTGTGTGTGTATGTGTGTGTGTGGGGGGGGGGAATGGGGGGCTGCAGTGAGATGGAATAAATTTACACCTCCTGACACACTTGATGTGAATGTGTGTGAGCATGCAGCAGGCAGCCTGTGTGCACCCCCCGGACTTTATATGCATGCATATATGAATTCATATCAATGCAAACACTTTCCATATGTTCCCTGCAGGCTCATCATACATCACCAGGTGCGTGCGTGCGGCCCAGAATACTGTGTGTGAGACGGGGACAGCCTGACTAATGGATGCAGCAGGACTTTGGCGAGTGCTGGAGCTGTGGTGTCATGCACAGAAACAGGATATTATGATGCATAGAAAACGAGGGTGGGGCCGCACCACCCTTCATCCATCTCAGCCTTTTAGACGTGTCCGCGTGAAGCTGGTTTAAAACAAGCTCAGGTACTTTAATGGCACGCTCCATCTTTTATCCATCCACTTTTATTTTCTTTATTTTTTTTTATACTGCCGTATTGAACACACGATCCCGTCTCTTGCGCTGCCCCCATTTCCATATTCATTGTCATGTCATTTAACTTGATTATCAAAGACGGGAAATACACACCCATTACACAAGCCAGCATTAAACAAAATAAAAAATAAAACGTGGGTTCAGATGTAGCTCTGTACATGAGCTTTAATAAGAGTTAAAGTGTTGGAGAATAAGGATGGCAGCATACAGCACAGTCACACCTCACTTGTGGATATTAATAAAAATGGGCCTTTGTCGCCATCTGCTGTCTAAACTGTGCAACTGCTGTACATTCACCATGAGATCACGGTTACAGGGTGGAACAAAATTCAAGAATACTATTCCTTGATGTTCTCTAATGTGGTAGCATAAGATGACTTTATTGTCACTGTACAAGTGTCATTTGCAGAAAGCCTGTATATGCCTAATTAAGGAGAAAAACTACAACACAGGCTTATAACATAGATACATATAATGAAATAAACACAGAATATGCACAGAATATAAGAATAAAGTGCTGGAAGGAAACGAGAACCAAAGAGAATAACGGAAAGACTTGTGATCGAGTCTCTGTGAACATTGTGGTCGAATGAGTCATCGGTGAGCAAAAGGCATTTCCTGATTTGCCAATATCATCCGCACTATAGCATTAAACAATCTCATGATCTCACGAGGAGAGTGTGATCTCAAATGATGTCGAGATGCCCGTGGATAGAGGGGAAAACAGGCTTCCATGTGACACTGAGTGGCTGATCCTGAGTGTGACCGACTGACCTCAGTGGGGCCTGAGCTTTGAGCCTGCACTGACCTTTAAGTTCATCATTCCACACCGGGGTCCACTGAGACAGGTAACACTGCAGCAAACAGGCCAACGGTAGAAGTCAGGACGAGCCACATCCTTCTGAAGTATTTACCTCGGCTCACTGTGTTCTATTTATATTCACATATTTCATGATGTGACTAAATGTTCATAAAATGCAGATTGTGTTACATTTGTTTTTACACGTCAAGGAGAAAAGCTGTCGAGTCTTTGTGGCACTACTGGGTGATGAGTGTATTGACGACAAAGGTGTGTTCATGGGATTGATCCACACACACCCTGTTCTAAGATATTACACCGTGAGACACTAACCATGGTGCTTTAATAGTGCTGGATGTGACTAAATAAAAAACGGATCCGGATCAGCTAGTCATTTGTCTATTATGCCACATTTCTGATAAGCTTAAAGCATTTTATGTCATATGATCCAAGATTTATATCGCTGCTGTTTTAAAATAAATGTTCAGAGTTTAGTGTAACAGAGGTGAATAACAAATACAGGATGTTTGGGTTTGTCCTACGTTTTGCCAACACACCTTTCATGCCCTTTAAACTGAACTCCCACAGGAAAACTTAACTTTTGATCTGAAACTGGAAGCTGTGTCATGCATTTCTGGTAAAACTCCAACATCCCTTCACTGCTGTGACTGTACCAGGACTTGAAGCCCTGAGGTGAGACAATAAGTGCTGCAGGGGTCAACAGCTGTCTGGTTTACTGCACATTATGGTTTGTGGAATCAATGCAAGTTACTGTCTGATGTCTACATATTAGATAAGTCATCATTGAGGGTCTTCATATAGTTGATAAATTTCCCATTCTGTGGTTCACAGAATACATTTAGTCCTCTGCAGCCACCAATGGGCTTCATGGTCAAGTCTCCTGTGTATTGCAACTGTTGCACAACAATTCCCCTCAGGATAAATAAAGTTCTTATAGTTGACCAACATTGGTCTGTTGGGAGCTCACATCCCAGAAAGTTTACATTTAATATGAAAAGAGGACTATGATTTTGTATTTACTGATGAATTCATGAACTATAGAATTAGACTTCAATTAAGTTTGAAGGCCTACATTTTGTGACTGAAACTAGAGTTTACATGTGATAAGCAATAATGAAAGTTTGTGTACATGAGACCTGCATTAGGCCACTTTAAATCCTTAGCAATTCACTTTTAAGTCAGAAAAGCAGCTAGAACTTTAACTGCTGCACTTAATTTAAATGTTTATACATACCCACCATGTAGTAATGTTTAAAGAAACCATTTTTCCTACATGAACCATTTCCTGTTAACACACTAGACAGTTTTTTTTAAACTGCAAAAAGTTAAATATTTACTTTCTATAAGAGTTGGAAGTCACATTGAAATAATCAAATGGAAGACAAGAGTCAGACGTCATGTCGGAACACATGTGCACTTTATTGGGATTGTTTAGTCAGTGTACAGGTTGGCCCCACCGGTCTGGCACCCCATGTTACCCCATCACTTCGAGACCCCTTGCCCCACCACCCCGGGGATGAAACCTCCAACAGGGGGAAGAAGAGGTCACGATCGGGTTTTGCATAACAAAAACAAAAAAAAAAAACCGGACCAAGATATTTTTAAGGCTGAAAGTACAAAAAACCCAGACATAATTTACATACAAGCGATACTACAACCATGTTTAAGTATGCGCCAACCACTGGGCAGCCTTCACAGAGGCGAATACGTGTCTGAACAATGCAGTTAACATTTGGAATCATGTGTCTGAACAATGCAGTTAACAAACATTTGGAATGACTCAAAAGAAAAAACAAAAATGTACATTTTTTTAAGTCCCCAGATGCAACTGCAGAACCCTGGGGTGCTTTTTTTTTTTATAACCTAGCCAAAACATTACGGTCTCCTTCATCGTTCCAGTTTAAAATCCTGAGTCAAGCGCCAAAAATAACTGAAGCCATGCCAATGAGTTGGTCATCTAGGCTCTGCGCCTGAGTGTGTATGAGAAATGTGTGGTGTGTGGTTGTTTTGCACAGAGCTGAAGTTGTCGGGCGTCTGGTTGGGGAGGGGGAGGAGGAACAGTCTGTTTAGAAGCATTTGCGGTGGACGATGGAGGGGCCGGACTCATCATACTCCTGCTTGCTGATCCACATCTGCTGGAAGGTGGACAGAGAGGCCAGGATGGAGCCTCCGATCCAGACAGAGTATTTACGCTCTGGTGGGGCAATGATCTGCAGAGAGAAGAGAAATGCATTAGGATACCATTTTCCTGCATTAAAGCGGACACCGAGAGCAGCAAAACCATGTCACTCTGCTGGCTCTGCTGCAGGTCAGCTCACCTTGATCTTCATGGTGGATGGGGCCAGGGCGGTGATCTCCTTCTGCATCCTGTCAGCGATGCCGGGGTACATGGTGGTACCGCCAGACAGCACGGTGTTGGCGTACAGGTCCTTACGGATGTCGACGTCGCACTTCATGATGCTGTTGTAGGTGGTCTCGTGGATTCCGCAAGACTCCATACCTGTGGGCAGATTCAAAACACAGGTCAGCAAGTGGAAGTGCAGGGTCACCATAAGGGTTTAGTGCGTTTTGTAGCATGTAGTGCAGACGAGGGCTTAGTTTGTTAAACATACCGAGGAAGGAAGGCTGGAAGAGGGCCTCTGGGCAACGGAACCTCTCATTGCCGATGGTGATGACCTGTCCGTCGGGCAGCTCGTAGCTCTTCTCCAGGGAGGAAGAGGAGGCAGCAGTGCCCATCTCCTGCTCGAAGTCCAGGGCGACGTAGCACAGCTTCTCCTTGATGTCACGCACGATTTCCCTCTCAGCTGTGGTGGTGAAGGAGTAGCCACGCTCTGTCAGGATCTTCATGAGGTAGTCTGTGAGGTCGCGGCCGGCCAAGTCAAGACGCAGGATGGCGTGGGGCAGGGCATAGCCCTCATAGATGGGCACTGTGTGGGTCACACCATCACCGGAGTCCATGACGATACCAGTGGTACGACCAGAGGCATACAGGGACAGCACAGCCTGGATGGCAACGTACATGGCGGGGGTGTTGAAGGTCTCGAACATGATCTGTAAAACAAGAAAACATTTTAGCATTTTCAATCACAGCAAAAAGTATTTAGCTACTGTAGCCACTGCACTCACGACATGCATTAGTGTGAGATAAGATTGAAGTTAGTAGAGAAAAAAAAGTGCATAAAGTCAACATTCCTTCACACTTGTGCATGTCAGATTCTATTAAGTGCTGATCTACAGACTCAGCTACACAAGTGCAGATGAATTCTTTTTTTTTAAATTTTTTTTTTTTTTTAAGTGCACACAGTCAAGAGACCTGTTGATGATAGATCATCCTATAGGAGAGAAGTCCTGGAGGAGAGGGGGGAGGAAGGAGCCAGTGAGAATGGAGGGAGAACCAAGGAGGAAATGAGGCAACTAGTTTTCAGTCAAATACTGTCTTGGCTAAACTAGATCTAATTCTGCATGTCCACAAGTTAAGGGTGTGTACCTGGGTCATCTTCTCCCTGTTGGCTTTGGGGTTCAGGGGGGCCTCTGTGAGCAGGACGGGGTGCTCCTCAGGGGCAACTCTCAGCTCGTTGTAGAAGGTGTGATGCCAGATCTTCTCCATGTCATCCCAGTTGGTCACAATACCGTGCTCAATGGGGTACTTCAGAGTCAGGATACCCCTCTTGCTCTGGGCTTCATCACCAACATAGCTGTCCTTCTGGCCCATACCCACCATCACTCCCTGAAAACAAGAAAGCAGAAAGATTGTTACACACAGTTCTGCACTGAAACGTTGAGATATGGAGAGACATCAAGTCTAGTTACAGGCAAACATATTGCCTATATGTACTGGTCTGGGAAATTTAATTAAATTAAAAATGACATAAGACCATCCATGTCAATTGTTTATAACCTTTAATTATTTTTATTTATTTATTAATTGTACAAATGCCTGTGTCTGTGCTGCAACATCTGCATTTCCTCTAGAGATCAATAAAGGCAGAGCTAAAAAAAAAGGCATCTGATTTTAAATCTCATTGATTGCATAGCATTCAAGGAAAACTGAAGCTATTTTTTAGCTAGCATCCAAGAAATTAAAAAATAACGTTTAACTACTTAGAAAACTTAAGTCAACTGGCATAGTAAATGTAAAATTAAAAATAAACCTAATTAGCAAATGCTAATAAAAAAAAAAAAAAAAAAAAAAAATCAGCAGTTTGGCTTTATGCATGGAGCTTAATCACTCACCTGATGCCTGGGGCGACCGACGATGGAGGGGAAGACAGCACGAGGGGCGTCGTCTCCGGCGAATCCGGCTTTGCACATACCGGATCCGTTGTCAACAACCAGTGCGGCGATTTCATCTTCCATGGCTGAACTGTTGGGGGAAAAAAATAAAAACCGTTAAAGACTCAAGTCTCACATCCGCCTCCAAACAGCGCCTGACATTTAACTTCCTGTTAACCAACCAGTGGCAGTTCACGAGACTAGCCGCTGGGTGGAGCTCGCGCCACACATTCCGAGCAAGCCAGACAAAAGGAAGTGGCGCTGCATTCTGGTATTACCATATAAGGACATGGCTCGGTTTTGAGCAGCTTTGCGGCTACCGGCGCCATGGCGCGCGGCCAGAGTACAGCAAGAAAAAGGAACATTCGACACATCAGACCCCGCGCGACCACTCCCTCCGGTTCACTATAGTTTAACTTCCCCCACTGCCCCCTCCCATTGTTGCCTAATCATAGTTTTAAATCAGAAATCTTTGCTCCAATATCACTGCGTCATACTCAGTCATTGCACACTGCCCATCTGGACACGACTGCATACATTACTATCAATTCAACGTTTTTCTAAATCCCTGGCAGAAGCCTTTTAACTCTGGCAGGGGGAAAAAAAATCTCAAGTTTCGTAATTAGCTCACATGTTGACTCATGGATTGGATCATAAGTCCTTGACTGATGCTCCAATGAAAGCCACGCCTTTATAACTACAAGATTTTTTTTTTTTCTTTCACATTTTTCCTCCTTTTCTCTTGTGCAAGTTGGTAAGACATGAATTCATTACGAAACAAGTCTATTAAATTAAGATAAATCAAGTTATGCTTTTCGCAGGCCTCGTATTCTTGAACCCTTTCCACATTGAGAAAGTCTCATTACTACGACGATGGAGTTAATTCTAACACGCCCAGGAAGTGGACACGAATGTCACTGGGACAAATAATCTCGATTAAAATCGCGACTGTTGGCAGTGTGAAGGGCGGTGTTAGCATGATGTGGCTAAGCTACTATGCTAAAGTAGGTCACACCCCGCCGCATCGGGCGCACAAAGGGAGCAGCCGGTATCCAGACGACCTCAACTCAAAAGCCTCTTTCAAAAGTACCCTGCTGGGAAAAGGAGGTGAGACAGCACAGGAATACTGCAAATGTTGATCCAACTAACGTTACACGATGAAAAAAACAAGTTTTAAAAAAAAGGAGACAGTCAACTTAAGGAAACATTAAACCGGCTGCATCCAAAAGCACCTGCGAGGCGCATTGGCACGAGCTCAGCCGTCTGGCGATCACCACTGCGTACTTTGACAAGCGAAATACAGATAGTGGATTCTTTCATGATTACTGTGGATAAATCCGTAGTTAAATTAGCAGTACGGTTGGTGTATGACAGGACAAAGACCTCGTGGTGCCTGCCATCTTTTCCATTTAAAATGACACATTTCACAGACGATTGCATTTAAAAAAACACAAAAAAAAACAAACAAAGCAACTCACTGTTTACTTGAAATATGATAGTAAAAGTATGTAAGTAATGGTCCTGTGTCTTACCTTTTGGGTGGGGGGCTTTTCGCTTTAAGGGAACCGGTTTCAGGCAAATGATATCCCGCACAAGCTGCGTGTAACGGCGCTCAGAGTGAATCCGTTAGCTGTGGGTGCATGTTTTTTATACTGCGTCAGTTGCCCGGCTCGAGCCATAAAAGGTAAACTTTCGGAATAGCGCACTCTGATTGGTCCAGCGTCATGCACCAGGGCACGTCGCGTGCACACTGTGGTGCACTGGGCGCTCGCGATTTGAGGGAGAGAGAGAGAGGGGAGGCGATAATAGCGAAGGATTGGAGAAAATAAAAGGGAAGGGATTGATGCTGTGAGGCCTAGTAAGCCTAATCTCTTGATATACTGTTTTATATACAGGTTAAATGATGTATAAACTTTTATAAGAGTGGAAATGTCTTCTCAGGAGCTGTTTTAACTGTCTGGCTCACAGTTATATTATAGTTATATGATAATTGAAAGAGTTCAGCACCGAGGACTCCTCCCTGTGAAGGCTGCAAAGGCCCAGCACTTTTTTTTTTTATCCAAAGGCTGCCCTCGTTCCCAGCTCTTTTCTTCATATTAACATGACACTATTTGATTATTTCAGACAATACAGAGAGTGGGGGAGATGCTGATGTTGCTGTCCACTTTGAAAACCAGCTGCAAGCTCAGTGGGAGTCACAGTCACTGCATCACCAGGTCAAACACATGACACACATAACACACTGATCTGCCACAAGCGGGGGGAATGACCACTCTTTGTAGGAACAACACGCCTTCCCCATACTGCTGCTGATAATGTTCATTTATTGATGCAATATTTGTGCTTTGTGCCTGAAAAGGATCTTGGGCTCCTCCTAAATATCCTGTCAGTGGCTGCATGCTATAGTACACCTCTGTCTGTCTGTCTCTCTGTCTCTCTCCCTCTCTCTGTCTCTGTCTCTCGCTCTCTCTCTCTCTCTCTCTCTCTCTCTCTCTCTCTCGCTCGCTCTCTCTCTCTCTGTCTCTCTCTCTCTGTCTCTCTCTCTCTCTCTCTCTCTCTCTCTCGCTCTCTCTCTCTCGGCCTGGGATTCAATAGTTCGACAAAGATTTGTTGTTTTAGGACAGGGTGGGATTTGTTAGCATTCTCAGATTTTAATACTGTGGCAGTGTACTAGATGTGGGTGTTAAAAAGAGAGATCAATAACACCCTTCAGACAATACACCCTGTGACAAGGGTGACAAAAGTGCACACTGAGTGAAAGTACTAGCCTAGAGGTTTTCAGTTGCTGTTTCAGCCATCTTTCAATCATTGTATGTCATTTTCAACCACTAAGAAGCAGGAAGAGTCTCCCCTCCACACAGATAGACCCTCAGCACTCCCATTCCTCCAGCCAAATCAATCCATTTTGACCTGCTCTTAGTCACCTCTATCAAATAAAAGACAGACACACACCCCCCCTACTATTTCCACTTCCTGGTCCACTGCATTAGTGTGGACTTTTAAAACATCGGGCCTCTGCCTCATTCACATCATGACTAATGAGGCCCATGTGACACACAATCTCAGACTTAGATTTCAGCTGTCGGCCTGCAGGCTAGTAACATTTCCGTTCGTGATTCACATTTATTAAGTCTCCGTACACCGTCGGACCATATTCTCGTAAATTATGCCGCTACACTTTTAAACACGTTCCTTTTCTCACATATTTTCTTTTATCATTTCCCCTCATTTTCACCTTCTTCTCCTTAATATATAACATCTGGCTCACACTTGTATTCATTTTGTGCTCCACGCCACTGGTGTACACGTTAGTAGAATTCTTAAGTAAATTGGGACGGTAAATGTAAACTAAAATTCATTATTAATCGTATAATTAGCAAATGGCTCGGTGCCATTTAAGCAGCTGCAACAGCGGCCTCTGAGACATGCAGCAACTTGCTCTTCCTCCTTCACCACTTCCCCTTCCCCTCTCTCAGTTGCATCCACCCCTGTGTTCTCGACTTCTCTTCCTCGTCCTCATTCATGCTGTTGCGTTGGCTTTAAATGGACATTATTGTCACCCATACATGGTTCGTATGACCCCTTTAAATCAGCCCCAGCGAGCTCAGTGTAAAACAACACTCCGCTATGCAATAATGTGGAAAGACGACGATGTGTAACTTCCTTCTAACCCTGCAGATTGCGAAGGGCTAATCGGCACATTTCAGGTTATTTTTTACAAGCAGTTTAACCTGCTGCCAGACCTAAATAATTATCCGGCGGTGATAAACATTTATTAAAAGGGAACAATCAGAGACCTGTCGATTCATCCATGTTGAGTTGAGTTTTGACTTTGAAAGACTCTCTGTTGAGTCTCATACAGGCACTGTGTGAGGCTCTACAGATACAAGGCAACACGTGATCAAAGGTCTACTGGGCCCACTTATTGATTTACAGGCCTTAAATCTCACCATTAAGGGTCAAATCTCAAACCTAGTTTATCCCTGTCTGACTCATGTACGTCCAAGACTTGTCTAATCATTCATATTTGTTTTATTATAGTGATAAAGATGCATTCCTGTGTTGAGGGAGTGAAAAACAAAAGAGGTGGGTCCGGCAGGTGTTAACACAGATTTGTACAGAAACAAACTGGGAGCTGCCGCAGCATAAACAGAGATTGGCTGGGAAATATTTAATCTGGCCTTAAAGCAGTGCCTCTGGGTTTTCAAACCCAGCCCACTTTGATGCAGGTGAAAAACATCTCCATACACTTCCTCCCTTGAATAAAGAGCAACAACAGAGATTCCGGGTGTCGCACTCGTATTTTAGTGTAATTCATTTGCTTTGCGGCTAACGGCGCGACCACTCCCTCCGGTTCACTACAGTTTAACTTCCCCCACTGCCCCCTCCCATTGTTGCTTAATCATAGTTTTAAATCAGAAATCTTTGCTCCAATATCACTGCGTCATACTCAGTCATTGCACACTGCCCATCTGGACACGACTGCATACATTACTATCAAATCAACGTTTTTCTAAATCTCCTCTGGCAGAAACCTTTTAACACTAACACTAAAAATACCATACACTTCCTCCCTTGAATAAAGAGCAACAAAATAGAGATTACGGGTGTCGCACTCGTATTTTAGTGTAATTCATTTGCCAAAGAAGAGACAAAACGCACAATAAACAAAGCAAGACATTCATTTTCCATGGGTTTCGGGAAAATATCTGTTTCGTAAATTTTCTTTGGCCCCGATAATCGAGTAATGAAGATCTGAGATAGTGGCAGCTCTAATAGAAATCAAGTTGGTTTCTGTATCACTGTGTTAAATCAGCTGTCAGCCAGCCTAGGTAAGCAGGACTTTGGATATGCAGTTACTTATATATGTGTGTGTGTACAGCTTACTGGTAGTAAGTGAGAGGTCTCTGGTTAAGTACTGTGTTGTCAACACTCTTCTGTGGGAATTTATATCCAAGTGCTTGGAATACTGTCCCGGGAAGACTCCTCTCGTGTGTCATAACAGTGCGTGTTTACACCTCGGCTGCCAGCAAAATTCATGCTCTCTGAACCTGCACCTTGCTGCCAAGGTCCTTTCTGCAGTAGAGCCACCTAATGAATTTTTCTTAGGATCTTTCACCCAGACAGAAGTTTATACACAGGCACTTACATTGTTGTGTATAATGACTATTACTACGAGTACCGGTTGTCTAAATAAACCACTCATCAAACTAAGTGACACTTTAACGCGAGCAACAAGTGGAAGCTCTGGACTTAAACCTGTCATTAAGAGTCACGGAGAGTTAGGGAGTGACTGAAAATGACTGTAATTTAGTTGTAAAAATCCTGTGCCCTTTTGCAAAAACCCCTTTTCTGTATGTTCCTGCGAAAGAAGTGTTCAGCAGCTTGACCGAGCGGCCAGTAGTGGAAGCCAACGTTGGGCCAGAGTCAGCGGGTGCAAAGGTTTTTTTTTGCTCGGCTGTGTAACCTTTCCACGCTTGCTGATCCTTTTTTCTGTTCGCCATGCAACGGGCCTCAGCCTGTGCCTGGAGTATTATAAGTCGCACGTCATGTCAGTGGCAGTTATTACCAACACGGATTAAACACGGTTGCAACCCTGAAAATGGGAATTTAGGTTTCCCATCCTTGTCTGTGTGACTCACTTAATGACCTTTGCGTTTGAAGGCCACTCTGCACAAACGGCTTGTGTTAGTAAAGCACTGTATGTTGGCCAGTTTTCCAACAACTTGACCACACCTTTATTAATGATTTATTAGTTTATTACCTTATTTAAATCATACATTTACATAGTTCTATCTCCAGTGCCTTTAAAAGAATAGGTTTTTCTTGGGCGACCTGATAGCCGAGGGGTTAGGGCGAATGACACATGGACGCAAAAGCCCCTCTCTCCCTCTCCACTAATATGAATAGTTTTGGGAAATAAGCTTAGTCCCTTTGTTGCCAATAGTTAGATGAGAAGATTGGTACCACCAGGTTGCCAGATCTTACGAGAGAAACAAGCAAGCAGGTCTATGAAAACAAGCCCCAAAAAGAAACCCTACATATGTAACATACAGACATTAGAGAGTGGCATCAATCTCCTCATCTAATCAAGAATGCAGATCAGCATAAATCTAACCACAAATGACGAGTCGGCTGCCCGGTGAAAATACAGCACAACTACGTGTTTAGCACCTGCAACAGCCTCGATATCGCACGAGTCAACAACAGGCGATCGCATCGACTTTTCAGCAGTCATCATCATTTGCCATGTGATAAGTCAATCAGTAACCGTGACCACTGTAGCAGGTGTGTTTAAACGTGTGTTTATACGTGTGTGTGTGTGTGTTGTTCAAAGGTTAAAGAACTTTAAATGACAGCAGCTAATTATAACCAAATGCTATCTTTGATGACAGTGCGGGGAAGTCAGAGCTCCGTGGTAAGCTTTATATGGATATGATCTGAGCGAGCGCATACGTGTGTGTGTTCGAAGACGTGTGTGTGTGTGTGTGTGTGTGTGTGTTTTCTGAGAGTCAACAGTCTTCGCTGACTTTTCGAAGACTTATGTGCCTGTGTAGTTTCAATGTTTACCGGTGAATTGAAGCTGTTGTGACGCCAACGTGTGACGTCATTAGCTCAGGGTTTTCTCTTCAAATATGGTAACCAGCCAATCGGCCAGGCACCCAGCAGCACCACAAAAGAAAGAGTGTGTTTCGCAGCGCTGCCACTCCCTGCGTTACCTCCCACCATGGCTTCCTGTTCCTCTTAATGACTAAAGATGCCACACGTTTCTCTTCGCTCTTAACCAAAGAAGGCCATCATTGACTAATTCACACTCACCATCACTATCCTTGCTATATCTACATTTAGGGCGTCTCCACTTCATCCTCTTTCTGTCGCCTTTACCATAAGGAGATTTTGACATTTTCTGCCGATTGGCATTGGGAGCCTGAGGCTAAAAACAAGGGGCATTTTTGGTGTGTGTTTGCGGGGGAGGGGAGAGGAACCATGAAAGGCCTGTTGCTAATGGCTAAAGCTGGCCATAGGGGGTGGACATGAATACTATACCTATTATCCACTCACATACACACACACACACACACACAGAAAGAGAAAAACATCTGCTGCCTTGAGTCTTACTGCTACGAGACTGCAAGGCTGCAACTCAATACAAAAAACATTAGTTGCAATTAGCCTTGAGTGAGGTTGAAAGCTAAGGCCTGGATCAAAAGAGGGCTGGGAAACAATGATGGCGAGATGAGAGCAAGAGATAAAAACCATCAAATGGGTCTAAGTGGACTAGAGACGTGGATAGAGAAAGAAGAGGAAGATGACGAGAAATATGTTATGTCATGTTGGAAATGCACTTGGTTCGTCACTTACAGGAGATTCATTCTTGCTTCACTGCATCTTTGTACATGTGTGTGTGTGTGTAAATGTAAAAGTCCGAGTCACGTGAGCTGAATGCAGCGGTGTTGGGATGTTCTCCTTTAGACTAACAGCTAAGATATTTAAAGGAATAGTAAGACATTTTGGAAAAAAGAGTAGAGATGACGCTCATATTGGTCCGTTAACATTTCAGGCTACAACCAGCAGCCAGTTAGCTTAGCTTAGCACAAAGTGTGTCGCTGTCTAAAGGTAACACAATCTGCCGAGATTTTCCCGGTTAGTTCTACGACAAAAAAGTTCTAAACGCTAAACACGGGAAAACTCATCTTCTCGGTAGCGGTGACGTTGAGGTCACGCAACCGTGGTGTAGTTCGCTTATAGCCTAACGCTAGCTTCTTCTAGCTTCTTACTTCTAGTGATTGCATTTACACTTCAAAAGTCATAAAAGTGCTGTTCACCTGTGAAGATTATCTCGCTGAACGTGAACGTGTAAGTACCATAAACGTTTGTTTGCCACAGAGTGTATTTTCCGCCATAATCCAAAATCAAATGGAAAAATCGCTTTTTTTTTGTTGAGGGAACCACAGTGAGGCTAACTCCGTCATCCCTGCAGCACTCTATTTCCTGTCTGCCACAGTACCTGAGAAATAAGGCACTACACTTGGGTTTGTGTCAGATTAAACCAACGTGACAGGATGTGTGAATTGGTGCTGGTTGGTGGTCTTTGTTACCCTTGTACAGAGGCTAGATGTTTCTCCAGCCCTGAGCTAACCTGCTGCTGAGCTTCATGTTCAGCGGACACGTGTGAGAGTGTTATCTTCTCATCTCACTCTCTGGCAGAAAGCAAACTTCCCAACCTGAGTTTGCTTAACTGTGTTTAGCTTTTGATGCAGGGATGCCAAAGTTTTGCCTGTCAGCAACACAGTTTTCCTCTCCTCCCACTTTCCTTCTTTCTTTATTCATCCATCCCCCAATCTTGCTAAGCAGGCATTTCCATCCTCTCCTCTTTCCTCACACCCTTTCTTTCTCTCTTGTCCTTGCTGCCTGTTGAAAAGTGACTGGCTGACCAATTGTTTGCCATCTGTGACTGGTCATAGTTTCAGAGAGGGAAGCCCTGTTCACCCCCTTCCTGCCTCTCTCCCTCCTTCCTCTCTACACCCCCCTCTCCCGTGATACAGCCAATAGATTGGTTGTCTGCAGCGTCATTGATCCGTGGGTCACCGTGGTGACGGTCTGACTCCAAGGCACAGGCCAGTTACCAGCTGTGTGTGTGTGTGTGTGTTGTGCCTGCCTGCCAGCTGGCCTGTTCGTGCTCCGATTGGATTAGCTTCCCATTTACGGCCCAAATGGATCCTTAACTCCAACCCCCACTTCACACATACACACACACACACATATTTTATTGGCACACCCCATTATGGCTTCCTGACCAGTATCTTATGTCATTCATCAAACTTTACCCAACATAAAACTCATTGAAATGCTCTTAACTTAATGAAAATCAATCACACCTCTTTTTTTTTTGTGTGTTTCACCCCCAGACAAGTAGATCCAGTGCAACAAGTAGTTTAAATAACAATGCACATATTGTTGTGATGATCCTAACACGTTTCAGCTGACTTGCAGGCTCGGCTCTTCCACTTATAAAGCATAGGTAGTTGATGTTGGAACTTTGGTCGTAAAGTAGATTTGAAAAATGATCCAACCGAAAAACCCACAAAGTGATGGCAACTATTTTCCAATGAGAGTAGTCAGCATCACAAAGTCGCTAAATCTGGCGTGAAAGTCGCCAAGTTGGCAGCACTGACAGCCCGTCTCTTCAGCTCTCCCTCTGAAAGCCACTCCTCCAAAATTATCATTATGAATGTAAATTATGCGTAAAAGGGTGCAGGCAGGTCGGCCCGCCGTCTAATCGTGTCATTCGGAGTGAAATGATTAGACAAACTTATTACAGTCCGACTACAGCCACAGAGTATTCAACAAATATAACAAAAATAAATTCTTAAAACACTTTAACCACCATAGCTTCTCGTGTCTAACCTCAGTGACTGGCATAAGGCTCTGAAACCAAAGTGATGTGCTAAATGGCTAACGCAAAATGTCTTCCGCTAATAATCTCTCAAATGGTTTGACTGTTATAGATAAATCTGATCAAGAGCTTGAAGTGTATAATCCAGTACTTAGACAAAGGGAGCTTCTCTATAATGGCCGAACTAATGTAATAACCACATGCAGCGCTTGAGGTTGTGCGGCTTCTCTGAAAAACATTTTGTCTGTTCCTCATGAGCACAGACCAGGCCCCTCTGTCCTCACTTCTTCTTCTCTTCCCCTTCCTTTGCACCGACCTCACTTCCTCCGGGTGTTCTGTCCTCTTATTGGCCCAAAGTAGAGCCTGATTGTGCCTTTTAAGGTTGTGAGGTTTTACTCAGGTATCGTGCAAACCCGAGACTGATGACAGCTTCCATTACATATAAAACTAAACCCAGACAAGGAAAAGGGAACAAAATACATGTTTTTTTGCAATGAGTTTTGCATGAAAAATATTGCTCAAGCTCAGAAGAGTGACAGACTCATCTATCTCTGTATCTAATTCCCACTGACGCACACACACATGTACACACTCTTTATTCACCCCCTGCATAGTGGTGAACCCAGGGAGGCTTATCTATCCTCTACCATCTGTCTCTGTCTGGTGGGAGGGCCCCTCCTCTCACATTGGCTTATTTTACAAGCTGCCAGCCTTCTGGTTGGCTCATTTTGGGAATTGTCGAGCCTCCTGACTGGCCGAGGCCCTGCTTTTACTTCCTGATCTTCCTTATCCCATCGCTGCCCCCTCAGCTGTAGCTCCAACGCAGTAGGAGAGGTCAGCCACCTACACACACGCCCATGCACTTTGCTCCGCAGTCCTTGGCACTGTTTGGACATTCCTTACATAACATTACAGCCGGTCGTCGTGCCTCCCTGCGTTCTCCCTTATTTTTTACTCTCGTCATATCATTTTATCATTCTCTTCCTGTCTATGTCTTTATCTTATTCTGACAAACGTCAGTGTGTCGACTGCTGATTAAAGTGTTGGATATAAACACTTACAGGAGAATTTTAGCAGTGTGCCAAGTCATACCTCTGTCCACATCCTCCTATCAGCTCTAGGAATCTATACCCTCTCGTCTCCTTTCCTGTCCTCTCCTGTCTTCTCTCTCTTCTTCTCCTCTCCCCTTCTCCTCTCTCCTCCCCTTCTCTCCTCTCCTCTCCTCTCCGTTTCCTGTCCTCTCCTGTCTTCTCTCTCATCTCCCCTCCCCTCCCCTTCTCTCTCCTCTTCTCCTCTCCCCATCTTCTCTCTCCTCCTCTCCTCTCCTCTCCCCTCCCCTCCCCTCCCCTTCTCTCCTCTCCTCTCCTCTCCTCTCCTCTCCCCTCCCCTCCCC
>CALSBV010000306.1:3836331-3848026 GCA_943590825.1 Bovichtus diacanthus
ACACACACACACACACACACACACACACACACACACACTACATCATACTACAGTGTCATTTCTTTAGCGGTTGTTGCAGTTTGTGTGGATGGTTTGTTTTGTCTGGCAGCTGTATGTTGATCACTCACGGCTCCGAGGCAGAAATGAATGAAAGAATCACTTTGCTGATTAGAATCCTTCCGATCAAACATCTCGCTGACTGCGCAGTTTGTTACTAAACTAACTCCAAACTAAACTTCCTCAAGTTCATTGTGAAGGGGATTTTGGTCATGGCGATGGCATTTCCTGACCAGAAAATAAATCTGTGACTGTCTGTTTATCCCACAACAAACCCCAATCAATTATTAATCTGAATCCTCGGAGTTAATATGTGCTGCAGTTGGCACATGAGGATGTGAGGGATTTGCACTTTGCAGAGAAAGCTTATTGATGCTGCTGTGTCAGACACTGTCAATAAACTCCAAATCCTTCCATTTTAGGACTGGGATGCACTATGCAGTCATTCTGCATAGATCTGCTGCAGAGGCCTTTTCTTTTAGGAGACACGCTTATTCACGCTTTTTTTTTGCCAAGACCAAGATGAGGAGATCGATACCACACATATTCCTGCGTTTGATGTGGAGTTAGCATAACTTAGCATAAAGACTGGAAACAGAGGCTCTGTCCAAATATTATATCTTGTTTGTTTAATCCTTACAAATTGTGGTTTTAGGAGTTACAAACTGAAACTGACTCTTTCTTTAAAGTGTTATTTATCTTTGAACGTCGTGATTACTCTGCTCTATTCTCTTTTTTATACGTCATTAAAAATGACTGCAAAAAATGTCAGGTTTCTGCTTTTTCTTTATTCGTGCCGCCTCCAAATGTCTCTCAGACATGTCCACTTCCATGTATAGCTTTTGAAAGTTCAGCTGAAACTTTCAAAATGGTGAGAATTAACAACAAACTTTTTGAAACGCTTACTGTACTTGAGTGTTATATTTTGTGGTATTAAAATGTAGATCACTGATATTTGTTAACATAACATTTTCCCCTTTAGATGCCACCTGAGTTTGGATATTTCTGACTGGACCTGAAAGCAGCGTTACACCAGCTCTGCCAGCCGTGCAAAAAAACATCTGCTTATAAAAATTCAGGAAGCATATCAGGGATACAAAGGCTGTTTGTGTGGACGGGAAGGGTTGAAAGTTTGATCTCAACGATCCCTCTTCAAATAAAGCGACCTACACACTAAACAGGAATTTGTTGTCCAGTTTGAACTCCACTCTCCTCCACAGACGAGGCCTAATGCTGTCGTTCTTAAAGCGGCTCAGAGGGCTTTACACTGTATACTCATTTGAAAATTCAGTTTGGTAAATATACGTTTTGTGTTGCGCAACACGAACCAGCAAAAATATATCAGAACGAGTCTGGTGATTTCATTACTGCGTGATTCTGGGGCAGAAATGACACTGAAATGTGATTTGTTAGTCTGGAGATTGGATTTGCTCACACTGCAGCAGAGAAAGAGACCGGGAGAGATTACCATTGATTAGATTACATTTCAGGGTCAGATTACTTTCCGTTTGCACTCCCACCTGCACGCAGGAGGCGAGGGAGACTCACTGAAGTATTTTCACGCAGCACACTGGTTGTAACGATCATAAATTATGAATATTACTTATTTGTGTGAAAAAGCCAATTACTTCTGCTTAATTTTCCTGTCAATCTTAAAGGGACAGTTCACCCCAAAATCAAAAACACATATTTTTTCTTTGACCTGTAGAGCTGTTTATCAATCTGGATTGTTTTGCTGTGAGTTGCTGATAGTTGGAGATATCGTCCGTAGAGACGTCTGCCTTCTCTTAATATAATGGAACTACATGACACTCTTGTGCTGCTCAAAGAGCCAAAAAAATACATTAAAAAAACCTCAACAGCAATGTGTCTTTACAGAGATCATGACCCGGTTTCTCAAGATAATCCACAGAATTTGTCGTGAGCAGTTTCATGTAGGGACTATTTTCCTTCTACAGTATCAACACACTGCTCGTGGACGTGTAGAGCTCGAGATGGAAACATTAACGCCGGCTGAGCTTTAACGTTAGCCAGCTCAGGTGCAGGAGAGCGTCCTGTCCATGAGTAGACGCTCGCTTCCTTCTGCGCAGTAATACGGTCGGCCGGCGTAGTTCGGTAGAAAGAAAGAAGTGATCTACATGAATCACAAAAAGCTCTGTGGATTATCTGGAGTAACTGTGTCATGATTTCTGTAAAGACACATTGCTGATGAGTTTTTTTAATGTATTTTTTTGGCTCTTTGAGCAGCACAAGACGAGTGTCATGTAGTTCCATTATATGAAGAGAAGGCAGACGTCTCTACAGACGATATCTCCAACTATCAGCAACTCACAGCAAAACAATCCAAATTGATAAATAACACTACAGGTAAGAGGAAAAATATGTATATTTGATTTTGGGGTGAACTGTCCCTTTAACTGTCCAGATAGAGCAGAGAAGCAATAATACAGGTTGTTACAAAGAAATCTATTCTGATCAAACACTAAGTGGGAATGCCATTCTCAATCAAATTGATACTTATTGATCGTTTTGTATATCAAAGGTCAAAGGTCAGGGTGAAGTCTGTATTTTAACTGGTCAACATACATTATTAGAATTAATTTGACTGAGATGGGAACTTCTGCTTTGTGTTTTAATCAAAAGAGAAGTACTTAGAGTGCAGATGCTGCTGATATGATGACCACCACGCTTTGCATACTTGCGTGTGATTGAGTGCACGCTCATGCACTGAGAAGATGCCAGTGTGATCTGTTTGGCCTCTTTGTTTATGGACCCGGGTCTTTCCTGCTCTCTGATGTGTGTGCTCAAGCCATCAATAGAGCTTTGTGTGTGGACGCACACACACACCGTCCTCATGATTCAAATGCTGAGTCCATCTGATCAGTGTGTCCAAGAGAGAGAGAGGGTAAGAGTGAGAAAAAGGGTGATATGGTGTTTTCAGATGGTGGGAAACAGATTCAGATTCATTCTTAAAAGGTGCAATGTGTAGGATATGGCTGGACTTTTTGTTTAAAATATTCAGAAAGATTAACAAACATTATGACAGAGTGTGAAGAGGTAACAGTGTTGACGTTAAGTTAAAGACGTCTGGGTGTTGTGTTGCAGAGACACAGTATCTACTGAAGTTAGCATGCTAACTGACTAGCGCCGCTCCGTCCAGTCTTGTGATACCACGTGTTCCTCTAGAGGTGACAGTGAGTCACTGTAGCTCCAGTCTGCCTCAGACCAGAGGGAGAAGAAGCACAGCGGCACCAAGGGCTTGTTACTCACCTTACAGATGGCTGAAGCTCTTGGCGCCATCCTAACTACCCACTCCGGGCAAGAAAGAAGTGACATAAAAAGAAGCAAAACGAGTAAACCGCCAGACACAGCTCTTGGCGAGTAAAGAGATTAAGTTTGATGAACTCGCAACGTTTCTTTTAGACTGGTCCTGTGAGAATAATCAATATATAAGCTGTTACAATGGGCCTTATTGTGTCCTTATTTAGAAGTATTAAATGTGATATTGTGAGAATAATCAATATATAAGCTGTTACAATGAGCCTTATTGTGTCCTTATTTAGAAGTATTAAATGTGATATGAAAAATGTTAATGAATTAAGTGACTGTGCATAGTATAGTGGCCAACTATTGTGAAATAAGAAGCAATATTTGTAAACTGTGAAGCGGAAGAGTACATCACCTAAAAAGGTGACAGAAGATCTGATTGGAGCAGAGAAGCGCTGAGAGGCGTGGCCTAAGTGCCAACAAGGGGCCAATAGGACCTGGCCCCAGCCAACCAATGGGAGAAGACTATACCTGAAAGACGTATAAAATATGTAGTAAACTAGAGATCTGTGAGACAGAGGAACTATTTTAATGTGGTCTGTGGACAGTGACATGGTCCTCAGCTGAGGACTTTTGTAATGCTACCATATCATCATGGAATAAATACAGTTAATATGAAGAGAAGTTTTCTGGAATTTGATTTTGTATGCGTCTCTATTTCCAAATATAAGAACACAACAGTACACAACATCTAACGTTGGCTATTTAACAACACGAAACTACATACACACATTCCAGTCGCTGTTTTCTTGCTAAAACCTGAGCTAAGACGTAGACGTCGCACAGGAAGAAGCTCTCAAGAGTTTCAGCAGTTTTGTCGAAATGCTGCAGCCTATCAGTTTTGAGCATGTGGCCAGACATTACTCATTGCACCTTTAAGTTGCAGCCTTTCTTCATTTATCTGCATACACACTAATTTCACTGATAATACTTTTAAGAAATACAGATGGGGGGGGGGGGGGGGTAACAGAGAGGATTTAGAGAACACCATCAGAGGAAAAGAGAAATAAAACTTGAGTTCAGCTCCCACATTTCTGTCCATCTGAGGGGGCGTGGCCACCAGCGCAACGTCACTGATGGTTATATAGGCTGCAGCTGTGGCGACGGGCTCGCGCTGCTGAGACAGGCAGAGCACTGAGGACCGGTGGCGCGCGCTCACAGATTCCCTCTCAGCCACACACACACACACACTCCCCAAACAAAGAGAAGCACGCGAGGCAGCACAGCATCCCACCCTTTCAGCCGCGAGCTCACTTAGCAGAACCGCCCCCCCCTCCATCCCTCTCACACAGAACCGGTCCGGACCGAGGCTCGAGCGCACAGAACCGACAATGACAACTAACGGCGCGACTAACGGAACCAGCGACATGCTGCAGATCCAGTTCGGTCTCATCAACTGCGGGAACAAATACCTCACGGCAGAGACCTTCGGCTTCAAAATCAACGCCTCCGCCTCGAGCATGAAGAAGAAGCAGATCTGGACCCTGGAGCAGAGCGGCGACGACTCCAGCGGGAATGTGTTCCACCTCAAGTCACATCTGGGCCGGTACATCGCCGCCGATAAGGACGGGAACGTCACCGGGGACAGTGAGACCCCGGGCCCGGAGTGCCGGTTCGTCATCACCGCGCATGATGACGGCCGCTGGTCCCTGCAGTCCGAGCCGCACGGCCGCTACCTGGGCGGCACCGAGGACCGGATCATCTGCTTCGCCCAGACCGCTTCTGTGGCGGAGAAATGGAGCGTGCACATCGCCATGCACCCGCAGGTGAACATCTTCAGCATGACGCGCAAGCGGTACGCGCACCTGAGCGGCAAGGTGGACGAGATTGCCATCGACCGGGACGTCCCGTGGGGGGTGGACTCCATGATCACGCTGGTGTTCCGCGAGCAGCGCTACCACCTGCAGACCTCCGACAACCGCTTCCTGAGGAACGACGGCGCGCTGCTCGCCACCACGGACAAGACCACGGGCTACACGCTGGAGTTCCGCTCCGGCAAGGTGGCGTTCAGGGACTGTAGCGGCAGGTACCTCGCGCCCTCGGGGCCCTCCGGTACCATGAAGTCTGGAAAGAGCGCGCGCGTGGGCAAGGACGAGCTGTTCGTGCTGGAGCAGAGCCACCCGCAGGTCGTGCTCACGGCTGCCAACGAGAGGAACGTCTCCACCCGGCAAGGTGTGTGCGTGTGCGTGCGTGAGTGTGCGTGAGTGTTGTAGGCCAGGGGGTCCTACCAGTGACAGCTTGTGTGTGTGTGTGTTGGTATCTCATCCTCTGGCAGACGAAGGGTTAAAGTGATGGAATGTCAGACTGCATCCCCCTGCAAAACACACACACACACACACACGCACACACTTATTCTCATCCCAAAGGGAAAGCTGTAGGACATGTTAATGACCTACATGCTCACACACAGGCCTGTGTATTGACATGTGTAACAATGGCTTATTTGACCAGCGTCCACATCCTTGTATATGTATATCTAAACGGCCTCCAAACTCAAAAACCCTGAAGGCCTGTAATATATTGAAGTGGAGGGGAAAACCCTCACTCCATTTAAACTAAATTTGAAAATACGAGCTGATAAAGGCACACTGAGTATTGTCCATGTGTTTTTTCAGTGAATATTTTACAGACTTCGGACATGAAAGAGTGTTAACAAAGAACAGAGTCCCTGTGAACACATGCAGCCTCGTGTGCCATCTTTCAAATGTAAAGCAGCCGTAAACCGCTGCTGACAAGAGGCAGAACTGGCACAAAGCAGAAATGCTTGGAATGAAATAAGGAGAAGAAAGCTCCACGTATAATGTCTCCAAAAACGGCAACATTTTTACTATAATTACTACATAAAATCCTCTTAATCCAGACGTTTTATAAGGGCAAATACTTTGCTACTTAAGAGGATACACACTCAGTTTATTTTGAAGTTTGTCGTCCACTGTTCTATTAGTCAGAACTTTATTAAAAATGCCAAACAAGACTCGTCACCCCAACATGGATGAGCAGAACGTCTAATCGGCCCTGATGGCATGGAAACCCAAAACCCAAAATCCTCTCCAGTATCATCTTCTCCTGCAGCTTTTAAAGCAGATGAAGTCTTCAGATTCTATCTATTCATGCTTCCTCATGGAGGCTCGTTCAGATATTAACTGGTTAATAGAGTTTTTCCTTCTCCCCCCCACATTAGATCAGTGTGTGTTTGTTTGTGTGTGTTGGAGCTAATTTTGTCCATGTGTTTTGGTTTTCATCTGTAAGAGTGGGCAGACATTCGAGCTCGTCCCTCCGCCTTCTTCCTTCCTTCCTTTTCTTCCCTCACCCTTCCTCACTTTTTCCACCTCTTCCTCACAATCTCCTCCTTTCACCTCTTCACTCCCTGCGTTTCCCTTCTATCTTTTTAAAAAAAAATGTATTCCCTCACGCCTTTATCTCCCCCCATCCTCCCTTCATGTCTCCTTCTTTGCCTCCTCACCCCCTCCCCCACTCCTCCAGCCTTCAGGCCTGGCTGCTGCTGTGTGTGTGTATATGTGTGTGTGTGTGTGTGTGTGTGTGTGTGTGTCTGAGGTCATTATCAGTGGCATCCCTCATGTTGATGAGCGTCTGAATAGATTTGAGTGAATGAAACCTTGAATTTCTCCCAAAAAAAAGCCGTTGAAATGAATCCGAAGCCCTTTGGTTTAAGGTTGCAGCGAGTGTGAATCCTCGGTGTGAAAGCAGAGAGACTGTGGCACTGACTGTCTGCTGTAATGAATGATGGGAATATACTAATTGATGCTCTCTAAATCTATATTTAGTGTCTGGTCAGAGCAGCACACTGGTGAGAACAGCGTGCGGTGTCGTGGTTTTGCAAGTCTTTACAGAAAGTATCATCCATCTATCTTTTTACATTTTCCGCTCCTGCCTCTCTGTCGCACCCCGAGTCTGTTTTGATCTTCCGCCTGGCTTTGTTTATATGTTGAGTGGATATTTATCCACCTTTTCTCTCAGTCAGCTGTTTCTCCCTTTTTTTTTCTTCATAAGTCTCTGACACAAAATGGAGGCCGTTTTTTTTGAAAGTAGAGATTGAATAAACAGGGTCACTCCATGAAAACGTTATAAATGCTGGCGATTTTTAAACGGATCTGTTGGCATTAGATGATGACCTCCTCTGTAATAAGAGCATGAATTGCAATTTAATAATCCCCGAGTGAAAACATGTTCTGTCTGTGACATTTTGCCAAATCAGATTATGTTTTTTTTTTTTTTTTTTATTACGGAGGGTGCAGCTCGGTGAAATGCCACCGCAACATCCCGCTCACGCAAAATCAAGTGCGTCACACTACGGGATACTAAAACAATCGTGATTTAATACGTATATTTTAGGATTTATTTCTGTACGCACAAGTAAAATGTTTTTGTAGCAAGAACATTTGGCTGGACTTTGGTTTGGCTTTGATGCCCATTTTGTCAAATAATAAAAATCCTCAGTTGTAGCTGTAGATGGATTATTGATGGTTTTAGGGAAATGCTCACATGGTAGAAATGTGCCAATCCAACACACCTGACCGGTAGCTGCACTGCCGTGTATTTTTTGATCAATTTATTTATAGTTCGGTCTATATATTGTCGAAATGTAGTGAAAAATGGCCATCGCAATTTCCCAGAGCCTAAGATGAAATAAAAAAATTAAAAAATTTATAGCTTGTTTTGTCAAAAAATAAATAAAAATGCAAATATTTGGTAGACTAACCGAAAACTATTAAAACCTGAAGAGCAGAGAGCGCAAACCTCCGCCAAGGCCGTTGAGATCAGAACTGGTGTGGAGTAAGAAAAAGTTGCATCGGTGTATCCATACTGAGCTCACTGATTTAATGTCCTGCCCCAGGACACTGGAGTCATGTCTGCCACCCTGCGGCCCAAATCTGTCCAAAATGAGCAAAAGAGGTCTGAAGGTTTGAGGAAGACTACAGTCAACCCTGCAACAACTCCCATCATTGTGATGTGGATTAAACATCGAGCGGAATTAAACCGTCTCCAGATGTTCTTCAAGCCGACAGCTGCTCTGGCAGAACTCTGCCAAGATGGCAGCTGAAGTCGCCGGCTTTCACTGACCTGAGCGAGCTCAAGTGGGTCAGTGCAAAAGCTGCTTTTCCCAATCAAAACTGTTGCTTTTGTGACTAAGATCAAATCCGGTTTAGACAGCCTTCATTGGATGAGTCTGTCAGAAATGTTCAGACACTTTTTAAAATGTAAAATGTATTTGTTCCTATTTATGTTTTAGATGCAACTCTTCCTTAAAGTAGATGGTTCGATCTTTTCATTGGGACAAATGAGCAGACTTCCAAACTACTTTTTTTTTTGGAAGTTTAAAACCTCAGTGTTGTGTGTTATGTGCTGACCCACTGCTCAACAATAGAGCAGGTACATAAAAGATGTCAAATACAGTCGTGCTTTACAGAAATATCAGACTTTTCTCCTTTTTTTAAGTCGCCCTGATTGACAAAATTAACTAAGTCCAACTGACCCTAAATTGGATCAAATATAAAAAAACCTCAGTATCTCTAATATTCTAGCTCATTGTAGTCCATCGAGAATTGTGTCTTTGTTGTTGTGAATCCAGAATTTTTCGACATTAACTGCGATGGTGGCAGCAGCAGCCCCTTTAACTCCACCTGTTTCTCTGTTCTTCTACTCGCATCTATCATCGCTGCTGCTGTACTTTTCTGGTTCAATAATAACTGGAAAGGAGGCTTTTAATTAGCCAACCTGTTCGCGTTACTTCACATGAGTGTTGTGCTATGAAGTGGGATTCTTTTTTTGAATTTCAACCAAAACTATTACATAAACCCATTAAATTATTCAGAGTTATTGAAGCATGCAGCCTTGTCATGTCAGGGACCGACAGAAAGCCGTCTTACTTTTCAGTCTGAGAAATATTAGATGCACATTATCAGTACTTCCTGCTCTTACTGTCCTCATAATTGCGATTGATGTGACTCTGCGCTGTTGCTTGTTTCCTGACCATAACGTCCACCCTCCTCATCCCTGAAACATAGATGGGTCACAAATTCCCTGAGCGACTCTTTTACGACCCTCACATGGACCCAGTCAGTTAGCGTGGAGCTCATTGGCCTTTTTTAAGTGGCCTGTTCTGCCACTAAACCGTGGTGTGAGCGAAGACGCTGGTTTGTCAGCCGAATGGATGAGAGGCCCTCGTTTCCTGTCGGCCACTGGTGACCACCGAGTGCTGACTGCTCTTTATAACCGGTGGTCATCACAGAAGCAAGGCTGAGGTGACTGACGTGGAGCATGACCCTGTTGGCGCTGCGCAGTTTGTTTTTTGTGTCCAAACGTTTAACATCTGATGATGTGGCAATAAGGCAGTGCACCGTGAAGGCTTTGTGGCTTCATCCTGTGACTAACCTGTCAATTGACTGGAAACTGGATTTACAAGACTTGGTATGAAGTCCTCTGAAAGTCCTGTTTTTAAAACGTGAAAAGATTTAAAATGCCAAGCAAAGTTGAAAGCAATGGCTTGACATTTAAGGACGTTTAAGCGCTTCCCAGTGTTAGATGAGAAGATTGATAGCAATGCCTAATAAAGGTCCAGGCAGTTAGCTTAGCTTAGCATAAATACTGGAACTGGGAAACACCTAGCCTGGTTCTGACTTGTACAAAAAAATATTATATTATATAATATAGAAACGGCAATTTGTGGTTTTCACATTGGGTTTTGTACGAGTCTATTTATTGGCTAGTCATCCAGGAAGTCCCTGCATCAGACCAAGAAATAGTGCATTGCATAACCCCCCAAAAAATACATTGTTGTTTCTACACTCTAATTTCTGTATATCAGAATATCACCCCCCCCCTGCTGTGCTAAGCTAAGCTAAGCGGCTGCTGCCTGTATTTTCATATTCACCGTACAGACATATTATTGATCTTATCAAACTCAAAGCAGTAAAAGCAAATGAGCGCATTTCCCAAAATGTCAAACTATTCATAACAACTGGCTTTTGCAGGTCACAGTTAAAACAATGCCTCTTTGTTCAGGTTACTGTCAGAAACGTTTTTTGGCCGACTCGAGTGCAGGCTCTCACAAGTGTTCAAATCAGGCTTTGAGTTGTGTGCGATGTGCGGTGAAAGGAGACAGAAACTGAGACTTCATGTTGTGTCTGGCCATGATTCAGCCCTGACACCCTTTCTGTGCCCTTCACCCTCCCTCTGGCAGGAAATGAGACACGAGACACACACAACTCCGCCCTTGGCTGGTGTGAGTTAATCCCTGCAGGGCAGAGGGTGATGATTTGCTCCTTTTACAACATATCAACACGCGCACAAAAAGAAGGGATGCAATGAAGTCCTGCATCCTTGGTAATGTTCACTGGCTGCGACATGTTGACGCTTTTAATGTGTTTATAGACCCTGAGTGTGTGTGTGTGTGCTGGGAGCGTGCCAGGGGAGCTGCCTCACGTCAGCTGCAGAGCACCAGGGAGCCTTTCCTCCCTAATGTCGTCTACTTTATTATAGGTTAGACGTTCAGCTGGTCTCCAGTGTCTCATTCTGCTCCTGGGTGTGTCTCCACATTAATGCTCTAACTCAGTCCAACTGTTCTTCACTTGATTTATTTTTTTTTTGCAACACACTGAACACAGAATTGGGTTGAATTCAATTTACCAAAAGATTTGGGGCATCCCCAGGCACAATACTGTATCTCTGTATGTCTGACCTTGATTTTATTTATTTATTTATTTGCATTTATTAGAGGAAGTGGGAATATGTGTTAAGTTTGTCCGCACTGTATGAGCAGTGGTGGTACAGTATTGTGTGTGTGTGTGTGTGTGTGTGTGTAGGCTGGCTGGCCCGTCGTACTGCGTGTGTGTATGTGTGTTTGGATCAGAACAAAGGACGTTGATCCGTCTCCCTGTTTGTGCCCCAGCTGGTCGCCTCCTCGCTCAGGCCTGCTGAACAATAGGACAAACACACGAGCACACACAACTGCACTTGATACAATCGCGTGCGTTCACAGCAGGCCTCCGGTGCTGCTGGCTCACAGTAACCGAAGCCAACAATCTGTGCCTGCCGCCATCATGCTGAATGTGGTGGGCAGGGTGGACAGAGTGTGTGTGTGTGTGAGAGATGTGCTCTGTGTTTGGTGTGGGTTCTGGATGTGTGGTCACTTCTTTTGGTGTGGTTTGCTGAAGTGGGACAGTGAGTGTGTAAGTGACCCCCTTCCCTGCTCCTCCATTAACCCTGAGTTTCATAAAGTGATCTGTATTGACATATCTAGGTAGCACACACACACACACACACACACACACACACACACACACACACACAC
>CALSBV010000306.1:3848036-3860947 GCA_943590825.1 Bovichtus diacanthus
CACACACACACACACACACACACACACACACACACACACACACACACACACACACACACACACTCTTATGAAACCTGACAGGCAGCCTCGGCCTCTCTCAGGGTCACGGCTGAGGCTCTGCTGGCCTCGGGGTGAATGTTTTGTCTCCGTCAGTCTTGTATTTTCGTATTTTCGTTGCGTGTACCCGCCAGTATTTTTCTTCCCTTGTGATAATGTTTGTGTGTGTGTGTGTCTGTCTGTGTGTGTATAAAGATGAGACACTAAGCCTCTGACTGTTCGTGAAAGGAGACGAGCACTTCCTATCTGCAAAGAGACGAGTCAAATACCATCGTAATTCAGGCTTATAAATGATGAGAATAAAAACCTCCTTTGACGGCTCTGGAAAGCACTCAGCCACATAAATTAAAATAAAAAGATTCACCCGGGGGAACCCGCCAGCCTGGCTGTGTCCAAAGGTAACAAAATGCCAAAAACTGTCATTCAATTCGACAGTAACTTCCTGGAGTCGCCGCTGGTTGCCAGATTGTCGTTTTTATATTTTCTTTTTTTAACTACTGCACTTTAATTTTGAATTATTAAAGCAGATTTAGTGGCTTTTGTGCAGCCATGCTAACAGTTTTCCTAATGTAGATTCCATTTATATAATCCGATTTTCTTCAAAGTGAGCTTATAACGTTTCTTTTTTATATTAAGGTATTACTAGTACAGTTGATTATCAAAATGTCAAAGTCCTTGATTGATAAACTGGTAACACTTGACTTGAACATGGCAGATCATTTTTCCTCCGTGGTTGGAACATTTTGAAAAGGCTGAGTCATGTCGTAGGTGAGTCAGTGAGCCCACCGAGTTGGAGGTAGAAGCTTCCAGCAGATGGTTTTTCTCCCTCCTGCCACAGAAATAAATGGTCTCTCCGGCGCTACTGTACTGAGTGACCGTGTTGGCCGAGCAGGAAGCAGCGAGGATCATAGAGGAGAGTTCAGTGAAGTGACTGACGAGCCTGGAGGCCGAACCTCTTTCCTCCTCTGCTCCTCCTCTAATGTGTTCCTCTAAACCCTCCTGGTCTGTAGCAGCTAAACTTACATTTCATCTTGTCCCCCCCCCCACCCCTTAACACCATGTGGTTCCCATTATGGCCACTTATGTGTGTGTGTGTGTGTGTGTGTGTGTGTGAACTTGTGGCTATAAAAAGCAAATCTGATATGTGAGAATACACAAAGAAAAAAACACTCCTTTGCTATCCCCCGAAAATACAAAAAAAAGCAAAAAAAACTGAAAAATATCATGAACTTACTCCCAATTCTGACACGCATGAAGATATCGTTTATCATCAACGGCATTTTAGGGAAGATTTTCCCTTTTTTTTTTTTTTGTATTTTTTTATCTTTTTTCATGTGCCCACTGCAGCCAGTTGTGAGTCTGTGAAAGAACAAGAAAACATGGGGGAAAATGAGATTGAGTGGGGGAGGGCGTCGCACATGAAAAGGGAGACGGATGGGGAACACATGAGTGCGCTGGTTTGTTTTCTCAAACACATCTTTCTTTCTCTCTCTCGGTCTCGCTCTGCACACATTTACACAGACGTCCAGCAGACAGTCCATCTCTCTCTATGCAGCCTGACCTCATCATATACAATAGCGCGTATTGTGCTGCATGCAGTGTGTGTGTGTGTGTGTGTGTGTGTGTGTGACGGGAGCGGTACAGTAAAGTGTCGTGTAGGTCTTCATCCTATAGTTGACTCATGTTTGTTTACTTCTCTGCAGCTCTTAAGTGCTTTTGTGGAGTTGATGTGATTTTAATGAGGTCTGGTGTTCTGTGCACACACACACACACTCGTACACACACATGCACACCAGCCTTTTTAGATTTTGTATCTATAGCTTGAGCTGCGACTAATATTTTAAAACTGTTATTTACAGTATTGATTGATCTGTTGGCTTTTTTTTTTTTTTCTTTCGATTTTATCAATTTAATGTTTTGTGTATGAATGTTAGAAAATAGTTTAAAATGTCGCAATTTCCTAGAGCTCATGCTGCTTGTTTTTGTTTGACCAACGGTTCAAAACCCCAAAATATTCAGTTTACTGTGACGTGAAAGACGGAAAAGCAGCAAATGCTCATTTGTTTTAAAAGAAGCTGGGGCGTCATTACATAAGCTTCCTAAATCAATCCTTTTATATCTCAGTCTAGGATGGCATTTAGGATTTTTGGTATTATGGTGAAAAAAATCCTCTTATTTTTATGTTGGAAATTTAGCGATTTACATAACCGCCTGAAACGACATGAACACCAACATATAGTGATTGACTCAAACATGATGACGCTTTAAATGATTATATAACAAATAAATAAAGATTTATTAAAAATAGTTTTGGATGCACTTTCTGTTGATGGATGAACTAGTTTAGCTCTAGCTATTGTCTACACGCATGGTCCCGTGAAGTGAAGACTTCTGTGGCTTTTTATGCGTTTAGTGACCATCCAGCATGATGACTAATCCTTTGAACTGTAGTGGGGTCTGTCTGGACTGTGTGTGTGTGTGTGTGGAGCTGTGTGAAATCCTTTGCTAATCCAAGCCTGTCTGATGTTGCTCATTTAGTACGTCTGATCCTGATTACAGGGTGTGTGTGTGTGTGTTTGTCTGCATCTGGACTGTTGGTTGTCAGTGGTCATCCTCTGCATCTATTTCTGTCCCTCACATGTCCCACTAGCCTGTATTTTAGGTAACCCTCCCTCCCATTTCTCTAACCCCTGCCCAGGTATGGACCTGTCGGCCAATCAGGACGAGGAGGGCGACCAGGAAGTGTTCCAGGTGGAGATTTGTCGCGAAAACCGGAAGTGCGCGTTCCGGACCGCCGCCGGGAAATACTGGACCCTGACTGCTAACGGCGGCCTGCAGTGCACCGCCTCCACCAAGTACGCATCACACACACACACACACACACCACATCATCATCATCACCTCTCTTCTTCCTCTTTACGCAGAGATACGTCTGAAACTTTTAAATCCACCACAACCACACCCGCTCCACTCTGTCCGCTCCCTTGGGCTGTGATTGTGTGAACCTGACACTGCTCCATCACAGCTCTTCGTCTGTTGTCCCCTCCAGTAACGTGAGCTGTGACATGACATAGGAGTTGTGTGTGTATTTGATGGTGTGTGTGTGTGTGTGTAGTGGGGGTTGTGTGTGTGTGTGTGGGAGGTGAAGAGTGAGTGACCTCATCTCGTGGCTGTGGCATGTAGTGGGAGATTAAGTGCGTGTGGGTGCAGCCTCAACCTGCAGGGACTGATTTTCTTTTATGTGCAGTGCTTCTGTTAACCCCTGACCTTTGACCCTGCGTGACCCCAAACGGATTCAGGAGTAGAAGCTCCGACTTATCTTGTCGTCCTTAAGTACTAAGTAGAGAACTTGGTTCTGTTTTTGTGGGGTCAAGGAATACTCTCCTCCCCCCACAAAAATGACTCTCTGTGTTACTTTGAGTTCTTCAAGAGAATGTTGTTTTTCTCGCAGCCTCCGCGGTGAAAGACAAAACAAAAAATTGAAAAATGTCTTGATGAATTGAAGTAAATGGGGGGAGCTCTTAGGAGCTCTCGCACAACTCGTGCAGTGTAATCCAAGTCTCATTTATCAATTTATATTCTGCGTTAACGGCACTCGCACGGACGAGTAGTCTGCAAGTGTGAGTCTGTTTATGCAGAAGTGTTTTAAATGCTCGTGTTGAGGCAGTACTGAGCATAGGACCGGATAAATGAGACTTGACTTTCGCTGCTCGACTTGTGTGAGAGTGCGTAAACGGATAATTTGAGATGCACGTGCTGCTGTTGCACGCGGCGCCCATTTACTTCAGTTCATCAAGACTTTTCTCCGTTTTTTGAATCTTTGTTCACCGCGGAAGCATGCGAGAAAAACAAATGGCCTTTTTATTTTAGAAAATCTTTGTTTTTTTTAACACAAAGAACAACAGTCATGGAATGTGTATATAGATATAGATATATATAGATATATATGTACAGGTCATAGAGGGATACAGAGCCCAACACAAATCTCATCCAGTATGACGAGCATGTGCCTCCATTTTATTTATTTTTTATGTTTTTTAAAGATGAGCCGAGGTCATCGACACATAAGAGCGCCTGCAGGACCTTCACCAAATTCCTCCACTACATTCTTGACTCCCCTCGCAGATCGGACCACAGCATGTCTCCTTTCTGTGGTTTGAGGAAACATTTTGACCGTTTTCTCTAATAAAAACATAGCAAGGCAGAATGCGATGAAAACCTACTCTGTGCCAAGTGAAAGGATTAACAAGCGACTTGATTCAACTTAACAGACGACTACAAGAGAAGCTTATACCTTGAGCCGACCTATCCAATTACCCAGCAGTTACTTAAGTTCTGGATTAAACAGCTGGCTGTACTTTTCTGAGCAACAGGAGAGCCGAATGTGACCGTTTACACCTGACACTCGCGCAAAGTGTGCTACTTGATATCCAACTGCCATGTACTCGCAATTATCCTCCTCATCGCTCACGCCTCTTTTACTTTCTCCCGCTCTCTCTGCAGGTCCGCTAACTGCTACTTTGACATTGAGTGGCGTGGGAAGAGGCTGACTCTCAGGGCTGCCAATGGGAAATATGTCGCCGCCAAGAAAAACGGCCAGCTAGCAGCCACCATCGACTCTGCCGGTCGGTGAGATTTGTTGATTCAGCCGTTGACTAACTGATTTACTTTTCAGTACAGTGAGGGGGGGGGGGGGTTCAGTACAGTGCAGTACAATTAATTTGTATCTGGATGTTCAGTTATTTCTGAGCTTCAAAGGCTTCTACGCTGGTTCTGTTTGGTAACAGCATGTTGCCGTTTACTCTCCGGGACTCGTTTTCTTTCTTCTTTTGCCATGTTCGTGCTGTGGTTCTGTTTTTTAAGTGAATCATGTTGATTGGAAACCTTGTGAGTAATCTCCTAAGTCTTCAGAGTCACTATGACACACTGAGGTGGAAAGTCACTTTTGAAAGTACTGTACTTGAGTCCAGTTTTACTTGTACTGTACTTGAGTATTTTCACGTTATCTTAACTATATTTCAAGTGAATATTTCACTTTTTACGAAACTGCTTTCTTCTGACAGTTCTAGTTACTAGTTAGTTTCCAAATAAAGATGTTGCATAAACATCCAGTATTTCGCAAAAAAAAAACTAAGAAAAAAACCCACAAAAATGAATACAGATTTGTATAGCAGAACTTTTCTTCTCTCCTCTCCCAATAATCAGATGTAGGTTTTGACTGTTTCCTGTAAACCGCTGGACTAAACGTGCAGATACAGATTTAAAGATGTAAAACTGACACCACCTCGACCAGCTGAAGTGGAGGATCTGATGTGGGGCCACATAGTCTCACGTAAAACGGCAAATTGTTGTCTTTGCTCTTAGTTAGTGAGGCTGGACAGACCGGCCCGCACCGACACACAGTTGCACAGTTTGGCCTTTAGAGTAACGGCTTCCATCGCTGCGAGACTCGAGCATCATGTCAGCCAGGAGATCAGAAGATACTCCTTTTTATAAAGCGGCCGCTGGGATTAGTGGAGCAAAGCTGCAGTTTCTGCTGAGAGCTGTTGGCTGCATCAGATCTTTTTAGGGCATATTTGAAGCCAAGTCGCTTTTCATACATTTTTAATGAGATGTTTGAAAACTCAGCACTCTGTGATGCAAGTTAGTGCTTTGAATGTATAGACTCTGGTGGTTTTAATATAAGAGCCGACGTGGTGTTAATTGCATTGCTGGAAAGTAACTAATTACATTTACTCAAGTACTGCACTTGATGTACTTAAGTACAACCATTTTATGCAACTTTATGCTTCTACTCTACTACAATTCAGAGGGAAATATGTTACTTTTTTTTACTTTACATTTATTTGATAACTTAAATTACTTTTTTAGATTCAGATCCAACAAATAAAGTATGATATATTACTATAGATTGCACTACCCAGCAGTATATAAAGTCATTAAAATTAGCTCCTCCTTTTACCAGCTGCAACTTTAAAGCGATAAACACATTAATGCATCAATAATTGTAATCTGCAATATAATATTTATTATTCTGAACTGGACCATTCTGCATAATGAGTACTTTTACTTTTGGCCAATACTTTTGTACCATTTAGTAGAATTTTTAGAGTATTTCTACAATGTTGTATCACTACTTTTGTCTGTAGTAAAAGATCTGAATATCTCTGTTTTTAATTGCATGTTGTTTTTCCACTCTTCAGTAAACATGCTGTGCCCTTTTTGTCTGTGCAGGTGAGTCCGAGGAGTTCCTCATGAAGCTGATTAACCGCCCGATCATCGTGCTGCGCGGGGAGCACGGCTTCATCGGCTGCAGGAAGGTGACGGGGACGCTGGACTCCAACCGCTCAACCTACGACTACTTCACCCTGGAGTTCAGAGACGGCGCCTACAGCCTGCAAGGTCAGTTCAGATACACGGTGTCTTGTATGGTGAGGACTGTGGGACGTCGGCAGTGGAAGGTATTGCTTGTCAGAGTGTGGAGGGACCTCCTGCAGGCACACAAGGGATTAAATCATTGACTCTTCATGGGATTCTCCTCAGACTTTAGTTTGTGCCAATAAGAGGGATTTGATTTGGATAATTTTCTCTGCTTCACATTATGTATTTCCAACAAAGCAATTTTAAGCCGAACCTTTTGTTCCCTCCCTCCCTTTTTTTTAACACCCTTCCCCCCCCTTTCTTCCCCCCCCCCCCCCCCCCCCCTGCAGACTCCACGGGTAAATACTGGATGGCTGGTAACGAGCAGTCGGTGGTGAGCAGCAGCGACACGCCCGTCGACTTCCTGTTTGAGTTCTGCGACTACAACAAGCTGGCCATCCGCCACGCCGCCGACAGCAAGTACCTCCGCGGCGACCACGCCGGCGTGCTGAAGGCCAACGCCGACGACCTGGAGACCGCCACACTGTGGGAGTACTGAGGGAAGCGGGGGGGGATGCGGTCGCCCGCTGTTGCGATGCTGATGAATGAATGAAGTGTGGCGACGCAGCACAAACCCGCCCATATGTCTAGCCCCACCTCCCCCACACTCCCCCTCCCTCCCTCCCTCCCGCTCCTTATATTATGATACTTATGACTTTATATGTTGATAAACTGCACAGAGAGAACAGGAAGGATGGAAGAAGAAAGGCAGGAGACACTCCTTTCTCTCCGTCCTCCCTTTCCTTCCCTTCCCTTTATCCTTCCCATTCCCAGCTCTGCTCTGCAGCGTCGACCTTTTATCTGTTGCCATAGTTACCGTGGGGCTGTGCACTTTCTTCTGCTCCGATCTGGTTCGCTGCTCGACCTGTCACTCACTCCCTCCTCGCCTTACGATTGGGCCGTCCCTCTCTACCAGAGCCGCGTTTCAAAGAGCCCCCTCGTCCCCGAGTTAACCCCCTCGTCTTTCTACTCGTCTCCAACGGTGGCAGTGTTTATGCTGTCTGACCTGCTCCGCTAGCTCCGTTTCCTGATCTAATCTCCCAAAAACAGATCCACCAGCGGATGAAATCTGCTTCCTGTTAGCTGGATATACAAGACGGAGACGGTGGGTCTGTTTTTGTGCGGTTGCGTCATGTAGAAACAGATTTTGTGGCCGAGTGTGTTTTGTTTTCATGAGCAGGCCCCGTTGCCTCCGTGTGATGACTGTGATATAACTGGAGTGGATCTGATGATGAAGATATCTAGGATGATGTAACTGACGGGTTTAACCCCCCCTATTCATCTCAACTGTAAAATAACTAATGTAAACCAGTTTCCCGTGTCGTTCTCTAGCTGTGTTCTCATTGGTCGCGGGGGCTTGTCCCGGACCAAACAGGATGTAGGAAGTTAAAACACTTACCCCCCCCACCTCCACACTCTAAACCTATTGTCCTGAAAACAGTATAAAGAAATTAAAAATAGAAATGGTGCGGTCACGTACTGTATGTTTACTGCACTCCTGTATTACTGGAAGAAAAAAAAAAAAAAAAACACACTCCCTGATACACAGTTGGATTTCTTTTTCTATGTCCAAGGCACAGACATTATCATGGATACAGTAGGTAGCCATAGCAACTGGAGTGAAATGATTTATAGACGCTTTTGATGAAAGCTGCTTTTCGAATCCCTCAACCAAACCTCAGCCTTTATCGAGACCGAACCTTTGATACTGGATTAACCAACCGTCATCTCACACACACAACTGGAACCTGGTGCTACTAACTCCTGTAATAACTCTTGACTTGTTAATAAATGTTACAGTCCTGTCGAGCATCTCGCACCGTCTGGACCAACGGATGGTGATTCTTATTTTTATTTTTTTCCGCTGCCCCTGCACCTGAGAGCCTTGCCGTATAACCCGAAGGGGCTGCGAGAGTGCCCTTTAATAACCGAAATCTGCTGCTTCTTTAGTTTTCATTTCTGTCTGAAGTGTCATGGCAGCCTTCACAATGAGATGTGACCAAATTGTTTCTGTTGGATTTTTCTGTTCCTGAGTCAGTGAAGGGATACGTTTAAAGAAAAAGAAGAAGAAAAAAAAAAAAAAAAAAAAAAAAAGAAGCAGACTTTGAATTTGTCGTCTATTTAACTGAAATGTCTGTTATGCAGCTGTGTAGCACAATGCGCCCTCTGCGATTCTCTACCCTTCTGCTTTCTCCATAACATGTTACTGGTTTCTGTCTACTGATTCTTTACAATACAGCAAAGATTATCTTGGCACTGGGCCCTGAATTATCGGGCCCTTCCACCCATCATCATCATCATCTTCATCGAGCGTTCCTCTGATGTGAAAGCCGATCATTGTAGCCCCATGAAATGATGCGTGATTGTAGCTCCTCGCCGTCCCATCTTCACTCTGAAGTTTTTCGAGTGTTTTTTTTTTGCATGAAGGGTTGAGAATCTCAAGCGACTGAAAGGAGCGGTTGTCCTCGGAGAAACCTGCGTCTCCAAGGTAACCAAGGCTCGGACAAACGGATGTGGAAGGGTAAACATGTGGTAATGACTGTGCCTTACTCTAGAGTTTTTGGGCAGTAGGAAAAAAGATTGAAAAAAAAAAAAAGAAAATAATCCACTTTTTTTTGCTTTGTATAACTGGAACTTCTTTTTGTATTATTATTATTTTGTATAATTCTTTTTGATATTGTGGATTAACCTCTCTCTCGTGCCATTGGTTCACCTGAAATCCAACAACCAATAAAACTGGGATTTGGAACGCTACAAGTCTTTTATTGTTTGTTTTTTCTCCTTCTTTGACTGTTTGTTTCCCTTTTTACCAAATGTATTCATTCATATATCATTTTATTACACATAATTATCAATTATGTGATCAAATGACAGCTGTCGCTTTCATCTGTAGCTAACGATGTAATTAAGCTAACCGTAGCTCCACGAGTTAAACTCATCTGCTAAAATAAATAGTTTTTTAACTGCGTTTTTAAAACTCTTCAAAGATGTGTTCGATGGTACATGCATATCACACTTAAAGACAGAAGCTAAAATGCTACATGTTCCAGGCTAACAGTTAGCATCATCACTAGCAGATTACTTTCGTAGAAGACGTTAAAATAAAGATGTTTTGTGTAGCTAGTTAGTTCTAGTGCAAAATATACAATAAGTCTTATTTTAAAACAACCCAGTTTAGTTAGCTTAACGTTACATACTTGGATCGCATGACAGAGGTCAGAGTGATGTTTTATGTTTCCTATTTTCAAATAGTACGTTTAAGTTTTAATGTTGCAACAGGAAATGAATGTGGTATGAAATGCTCCTTGGACTTTGAAGTAGCGCCGGGTTACTACTGTCGCTAGTTAGCATTACATGCTAATACTTGCAGCTCAGGTTGGAGCAGAAAAAAACGCTCATTTTGGAGAAAAAGAAACCTTCATTCAAAATCTTCGAACACTTCCAACGTGGAGAAATTCGAAGCTTGATGAACTTTCCGTGTCTAATGTTGCTCCTCTACCATCATTGTTCGGGAGGCGTTAAGTGAACTATCGATTTGAAGACGATGGGAAGAGAATTGTGCACATTTTCATTTAACAACATGACAAGTAGAGCAATGTAATCTGTAACTATCTCAAGTAAAGCAGTAGAGGCTTGTCTGTGAGATGGTCGAGGGTCTCGGGCTAAATTCTTGCTGCTTTTACACCTCGTCATACTTCTACTTCTACCTGCATAGCTCTGGAAATCGCAGCCTTCTCTTCCCCTGCACATTTCTCATATAATCACAGTGCTTCACACTTGGTCTCCTGCCAGTTTCTGACCACAGCGGCTCCATGTGCTGTCCCACTTACACACACATATATGGAAACACACATTTTTTTCCTGCCTCCTGAATAGAGCCTTTGTGTTGAAACATTTATTCTAGTGCAGAGAAAGGGCAACCCCCTCTAAAGATTCACACATGCACACACACGAATGCACATTCGCCGTGGTAATGTAATGATGGAGCCTCCGGAGCGGCTCTGTAATCCTCCCCGCCCGTCAGGCTTGCAGATCCCAGAGGAACACCCAACATGGCAAAACAAACACACACCACCCCTCCACCTAATCTCAGCCCCTCTGCTGCCTCATATCCCCTTCCCACCTAATCTTTCTCCCCCCTCTGTCTCTCTCTCTCTCTCTGCCTGCTTTAATCATCCTCCCATCAATCCCTCATACTCTTCCTCACCCTCTGCTTTCTCCTCCCCCCCCCTTCCTCCCTCTTCTGAACATTTTCTGCTGAAAAGATGAGTCACCCAAACTATGACCCAGATCCCAGAAATGGGTGCAGTGGTTAGTGGGCACAGAGCCTGTTGGCCTGCTCTCAGAGCAAATGAACGAGGGAATGGGCGGGTTAGAGAGGAGAGGCTGTGTGCGAAATGGCCGCCGTCTCCACCCACATCTGAGTCCCCCTACACCTTAACCGACCGCCTTGTTACCATGGAAACAGCGGCTGCCAGAAGCTGAGGGGTCTGATGAATTAAAGAGGCGAGGGAGTGTGTGCCGTCGTCAGGGCCAGAAATGTCAAAAACCTTCATTATGTCCAAAATGTGGGCTGATTGAGGTCTATAGTGAGGCTTGTGTGGTTTGAGTGGGTGGGGGTGTGCAGATCTTAGAGGAGGTTAAGATGAGGAGCTGTGGGGAGGAGGAGGAGGAGGGCGGGGGCGTCTGCCTTTGATCAGAACCACACAAGGCCAAACTGCTGAACTGCTCCCAATCTATGCTCTGTATTCCTCCATCTACTCGCCCGCAGAGGGTGTGTGTATGTGTGTGTGTGTGTGTGTGTGTGTGTGTGTGTGCGTGTGCGTCGTGTCTTCCATCTTTCATCTGACCGCCTTTCCTCAGGCTCTCCTCGCTCTCATCAAATCTACGTCCACCTGTGTATTTCCGTCTGTGGCCGTGAGTCAGTGGGCCAGTGGGTCACTCAGTAATCTCTTTAGAGGAAGTGCAGGATGAAAAAAGGGCACTTTTGACATACTTCACATCTAACCCAGTGTGTCTACACCTAAAAAAAATAAGCCACATGTAGCCAATTACAGCAATGTGTTCGCCTGCGAGCAGCAGCGCTGTGAGGCTGTGTTTAGGAACAGCGGTGCTTTGAGCTAAACGCTAACATAAGCATGCAAACACGCTCACAATGACCATTTGGGTGCCAGACCAACCTCATGCAAATGATTAGGATATTGGTGGTGATCCAGATGTCCGATTTTACTCCACGAGATTTGATTATTGCTTTTCAGTCAGAAGAGTAAAGCTAAGGGTGATAAAGACTTCATTTCAAAACCTCAGTGAGTTTACAGGGACAGGAAATCATCTGAGTGAAGACCCGGGGACACGGCTTAACTGTTTTTTTAATTAGCATATTACGAAATTTCTGATGAGAAAATGTATTGCGTGTCTAAATTTGAATTAGTCACACAATAATACAAAAAAATAAAGATTTCTGAAGGATTCTAGTCTTTATATTTCCTGATGAATTGTAGTGTATTACATGTTGTATGAATTGTAATTAGAACAAAGTGCACTGTGTATCATACAGATTATATAATGTATTTTCATGCTTTTTTTGTAAAGTAAGTAACGTGGAAAAAAAAAAATGAGTAGAAAAATGGAAATCTTCACATTGTACAGGCCAAAGAATGACTAACAATCTAAGTGTATATTAATGTTTGATTACAGTAGTCGGCAGGTATGAAACATCCGACAGAGACTGTATGAGCAGCTGTGCTGGAGGCTCAGCTGTAAAAGCACACACTCATTAAAAATATACAAACACTCATTAAAGATACACAGAAACAATAACAGACACAAACAGCCCAGCGGAGGTGGAGCAGCGGAAAAACGTCTGGGGAGCAAATGCTGCCAGACACCAGCAGTCCTTGTGGACGAGGCAGCAGAAGGCCTTAATATGCATGTACACACACACACACACGCACACACACACCATGCATACACTATGTGTGACTCCCGGGGTGTAAAGGTTGTCTCAGTCGCCACAGATGATGCAGAAACGTGTGTGTGTGGACACATGTGGACACATTGTTTCTGCTACAGTCACAGAAACAGGAAGCTGCAGCAGAGGCAGCGTTTGTCCCTATAAACGCAGGTCATGTCGGGCTGAATCTGTCTCACTGTGGGCATCAGCTCCGCACCGGCTATTCACTGAAAGGGCTCTGCATTTTATTTCTGCGGTTTCAATAAGCAACAGTGTTATTTTACTGATTTACACTATTCATATCTCGATAAGGCAGTGAAAGTTCAAGGCAGATAAGGCACATTTCATACACAATGACAAGTTAAAGGTGCTGAACTTATCGCAGACCAACAGTAGAAAAACAGTTAGGTGTGGATATATTGTTAAAATCCTCTATCATAGTATAGTAAGTAATTTATATATATATATATATATATATATA
>CALSBV010000306.1:3861347-3887087 GCA_943590825.1 Bovichtus diacanthus
GTCTGCAAGTGCAATACCTGACAAATCAACTTACTTCACCACATTGATTTAAAAAAATGACATAAGATTTACATTTTACCATAAAGTAGTCCTGCTCATTGATATGCAACGCTGCTGATATTAAAGCGATGGCTCGGTGTGAACAGATGGTTTAATGGTTTTATATCATCATATTGGCCGACTGTGTTCAGATGTTAGTCTGCAGCCAGCAGCTCTGTGAGGCTGGACTTTGGCACATCGGCGCTTTTGAGCTCAACTTTCTCTTGTGAGTTTCTCTAACTCTAATCTATCTCCATCGGACCGCGTATACATTTTCGTTTCAGAGTGTGTGTGCTGGTCCTCCAAGTGTGTGTGAGTGACAGCACAGCATTTCCAGAAGTCTCCTTTATTGAGCCTAATCACGTCACTTAATCCGGTCCTTTGTTCTTTAAATTAAATGAGTCATTAGCAGATTATACTCTGTAATACTATCCGCCTGTAATCCATGACACACACACTCGTCTGCTGGGCCCTGGGGTGTGTTCAAGGATTTAGGACTTGAAAAGAATAAATCACTTATTTTATGGTTTTGGAGAAAGGCGTGACAGGCTCATCGCGCCGGTGTCCTCTTCCTTTCGCAGGAGAGCGGTAGTACCAGTCAGGGTGAGGGGTCACAGGTCGAGGTCGGGGCTTATAGAGGCTGATTACCATGGTGATTACAGTCAGCTGAGCAGCCACCATGTTTTTTTACGGTGGTCATGGGAGTCAAACACATACAGACTCTAATGTGAACCTATTTTACACATTAGGCTCATTCATCACAGGATTCATCACGGGAAGTGCTGCTCAGCACGGGTTATCTCCGCTTGGCCTTGCAAGGAAAATATAATTGTTTTAACAGACGTATTTTGTTGACAAGGAGCATAGAGTTTGAAGAAAACATTGGTGTTTGCCAGACAGGGAGGTGTCTAATGACAGACACAATCGTGTTGCATTGTGGGAAGTGTAGGATGCAGTGGTCATGGAGGACTAAATGTCAGGATATCTCAGCACTTCACAAGGAAATATTTCAACAACCACTTTGACGAATTGCAATGAAATGTGGTAGAAATATTCACGTTCCCCGGAGGATGAATCCCACCTGCCCCGGTGATCCCCTGACCTTTCGCTCTGGCGCCGCCACAGGGCTGATGGGTGGTTTTAAGTGAAATGTCTCAACAACTATTTAGTACCAACTAGTAAATGTGAGCACGCCAACACGCAAAAACTAAGATGGTGAACATCAGCACAGATACCTGCGAAACATCAGCATGTTAGCTACGTCAGCAGACATTAAGATGTAGCTTAAGAGCAGCTTCACATAAACGCTTGTCCTAATTGGTTCTTCGCAATTATTCACATTAGATAGACCCTATGGAAGCCCCCTCGCGTCCTCCTCCTGCGTCTTTCTTAAATACAACGCACATCATTTCATTCATGGCGGCTCGCCTGGTGTTAGAAGATGCTGAATCTGATTAAAGTCTAATTCTGGCTCTCATACAACCAGACTGTCTTATACCACCCATGACTAAAACCATTAGGACCCCTGGGCTATAACGGGGGTTCACTGCACTACTTCTATAGTCTGCATGCAGAAACGAGGGGCTGCGAGTGTGTGACTGAGTGTGTGTGTGTGCAGCAAAATGATTTGTCACACTCGCAGCACACTCTGCTGCTGAACAAAGAAGTCCCCTCTCTCAGTAACACCACAAAGCCCGGCTGTCGCTTCGCCACGATTGGCGGAAAGCACCGTGCTCTGTCATGTGATTGGTGCACAGCCCCGGGGGCTTAGTTATCATGAGTCAGCCCCTTTTTCTGCATGAGCCGAGGGAGGAGGGGGAGACAGAGACGAAGGGGGAGAGAGGCAGAACGCTAGCAAGAAGAGAGAAATGATGACCGTATCCTGCTTCGTATAAACACATAAAAACCTTCAAAAGAGGAACATTTATAAACATGTATGAACCGGAAACTCAAGACATTGTTAACATAAATCTTTATTTAAAAAACTGTGTGGTCTCACACCTGTTACACAAAAGATACAGAAGGGAATGCTAACTGTTTTTTTCAATTATGTACCCAAAAATATCTGTATAAACTGGGAATAAATTGTCTCAAGATTCTAAACTGTTCTTCAATCCAACCCCGATATTCAAACAGGAAAAGATGAACATGTAACGCTGGGAACCGCGTCATTATTGTAGTCCCAAGTTTAGTGAGAGAAGGCAAAGTGTCTGAATGTGTGTGTCGTTCCACAGATGCACTTTATCATTTCAGTGCGTTTCATCAGCTCGACGCAGAAGAATGCGTCCGGAAAATCTGCACGAGCGCACACGAACTGTTAAAACGGACGTAGAGAATGAGTAGAAAACGCTGACGCACACTGAGAGAGATACAAAATAACGTCAGATCTCGGAAAAAACGGCACTGAAATGAAAAGTAGAACTGTAGTGGGCCACAGAGTGCGTGTTAGAAGCGTCGGTAGTAGCGGTGCGGGGGTCCGTAGTGCATGGGGAGGTCCATCATGTCCATGTTTTGGTGGAGAGGGTTGACGGGAGGGTTAGGGTGGTGAAGGTTGTTGTTGTTGTTGTTCAGGGGGGGCAGGTGTTGTAGGGGGGGCACGTATGGGGCCGGGGGCAGCCGGGGTATCATCACCTGGCGGTACATTCTCCCCTGGGGTGGAGCCGGTGGGTAGCGGGCGTGTGGCGGCACGAACAGGGGAGCTTGTACCGCCTGCGGGTGAGGAGGGGCCGCGGGGTTCGGGTTCTGTGGGTTTTCGGGGGGCGGACCAACGCGCGGCCGCTTGGCTTCGGTGACGGGCTCTGGGGGCGGGCCGACCCTCTTCCCTGAATTATCTGAGAGAAGAAGAAAAGTAGGTAAGTCTGGTTTTGTAGCAAGTTGCAATGTTGTCAGACCCTCGCCGGCCTCACAAACACTGAGACAAACCAAAGCTCAGGAAACACTCACGCAACTGCTGCCGGTTCACGCTGTAAACAGCCAACTTTATGAATAAATGATTGTTTAAAGAGACAAAGAGGGAAGAATAACGTTGCTGCAGTGAAACATGTCCCTGCCAGGAACATTCCTCACATTTCTACATCAGTCGAATGAACAACACTAGAGGAAACACGGAGCAAATAACTTATAGTTTCTACAGTTCCAACAGAATGATTTTTATTCAGTTTTCAACGTGAGCCTTCACATAGAGACAGTGACACTCGGTACTGACCTGCACTCTTCTTATTCAGCTCTGCCTCTCCTTCCTTCTGGATCTCCTGAATGATTCGCTCGTCGTCTTGCTGCAGAAACAAAAACACACAGAGAAGTCGTCAGCGTTCCCGAAAAGACGGTTTTACTGTTATTATAGTGAAATGAACTCTCGTGGTACCAAGAGAATTAAGTTGCAATGTGACAACTTAAAATAAAACCTGTAGTCTTTACACAGTAGCTATGCCTTAAACTTGTATGAATCGAGTTTTAGCCAACAAAAGGTCAGAGCTACCGTGTGTGTGTGTGTGTGTGTGTGTGTGTGTGTGTGTGTGTGTGTGTGTGTGTGTTAAATCAACTTTCTTTAATGAATGTAACTCGTCAGCCTCCCTTTGTGTGCGGCAGTGAAATTGTTGCTTTTGAAAGGCTTAACGGCTAAAAACAAAAATGGCTTGAAGCAGAATGTTTTGTTGTGAACTTTCGCAATGATTCAATCTTTCTTTTTTTTTTTCAATACTTTTGGACTTCACAACGCTCTGGAGTTACTGGAAATGTTTGGACAACACGACTCGGAAACAATCCTACGCAGCCGCCACCACTGGAGTCCAGTTCTACAAATATCGGAAAACTGCGCAGCATGCTCGAATGTTGATTAGGAATTCGAACAATGTTATGAATGAAGCCTCGCACTACAGCCCTCAAATTGTTTGTCACTCATGTTTCTCTAGCGTGCAAATTGAACACGAGCCATGTGCATTTGTTTGGTCAGGACTTCCTTGATGAAAATAACCTTTAACTACTGTTGAGAAGGCAGCCGGCTCCTGTCAATGGCCCTCTGGTTTACAGTATTTATGCACTTCTTGGCAATGCACTTAGAGACGAGCTGCTGGCTCTGGCGCCTCTGTAGAGCTGCTGGAGCAGCTCCAGCTCATTAACTGCTCAGGGACTAATTGTGGCTTCTGGTTGCCAGTGATACTGTGGGCGAGTCAGAGTCACGTGACCAGGGTCAGGGTGCAGCGAGTTACTGAACACGTTTGTGAGGGTAGGAAGTTACTGACCAAATACACATTTAAAGTAAATCTGATGACACCCAGTTCACACCAGGCCAGGCCAAAGAACAAGTTGTTACAAATAAAGGCTCGTTTTTGAAAGTTTACCGTGGGGTCGGTCCAGAGGGAGCACTTGCGGCAGTGTCTGCAGGGAGCGCCCGGCGAGCGTGCGTGCTGGCAGAAGTGGTTGTAGCCAGTGATGGGCTCTCTGCAGAGGTAGCACATGAAGCTGCCGCAGCGGCACGACATTCGGTTGCAGCCCTCCGACTTGACCAGGCCCGTCCCGCACTTTACGCACTTCCTCACACGGGCCGCCGTCATACGCTCCTCGCTGCAGCACGAAGACAGTTAAAAACAAAGTGATGAAGTAAGAGACTGAAGTAGACATAACAGTGCAACAAAAGAAAACTAAAAACCCATGTGACTGCGCAGACAGTCAGACGAACCATCTGCTGCGTCTCAAGGACAGAGTCTTCTTTGTGCTTTTTTATCTCCAAGTGAAATGAGACATTTTTCCTTGTAAACATCAAGAAGGTTTTTGTTTCGGGGGTAAACACATGCAGTTTTCCTGTGAAATATCTTCATTGAAGCTTTGGTGCAGCACAGGAATGGCGGACTCCAACCACAAATTGTATCAAAGATACAATTTGATGAGAATGGAGGATGACGTACGCGGTGTAAACCACGGCTGTCTGTAGTGTTGACCTCAACATGCATTCATATTAGTGTCATATTAGTGTATGTCAACAGAGAAACAGGATGTCTATGTTTGTAGATTTGTGTAGTATAAAACTGTGCTTTTTGTAGATTTTTCATTACATTTGATGTGCGGTTGTCGCTGTGCTCCCTCTCTTTGGGATTGATTTCGTTCTCATCGTGTATAACTTGAATTGTTCTTTATTATTTAAAAAAGCAAACATTTTTAGAGAGAGTGAGGCGCTCCAACATTGTGCACAAAGAAAACATGTTTTGGACTCGTGTGGCGTTACCTTTCATTGAAACTCAGGAATACTTTGATCTAATGATATTCATTATAAAAGTCTTGATACAAAGATAATAATTATCCTTATTTGTATAGCTCTGTTCTAATTCTTTTTACATCAAGTCCACTGACGCGTCTCCCAGTTCTTCATCATCTGTGCGTATGAGAGATTATATAAGATTCTTTTTAGTTCTGTCCTGTTAAAATCATCAGGTCAGCGCTGCTCCACTGATCCTTCTACCAGGCCACTTCCTGTCTCTTTCAGCACCAGGAAGTAAGAAGATCTGCCTATGGGCTCAAAACAGGAAGTACTGCCTGTCGTGCCTGCGGGGCCACAGGAAGCAGCCGGCCTCTCCACTTCCTGGAGTGTTGTCCGGGAAACTGAGCTGTTTACCCAGCATCCTCTCTGCGTGAGCAGTAGAGGGGACGGCGAGATAAACAGAGAAATGAACGAGGCCTGGGACTACAAACACCCTCAGTTTGACTTCTACTATGTTTAAATGTATTCTTTGTTGATATAAGAATGTGAATGCAGTCCTGTACGGACCATGATAGGAGGTTTTTGGGATCCCAGTCAAGGAACTGGTTCTTTTTTTCTTGCTTTTTAATATTGTTTGAGTTTATTAAGATTTTCCGGATCCAAAAGATAACCCCAAACTTCACATAATCCCATCAAAGGACATACAATTATACATTGTTTCTATAAGAGCACTTACAAGAGCACCCTCATGCGGATCTCGTCCCTCTCCAGGACCTGCTCACACGTCTTCCCCACATGCTGCTTCCACTGGACGTGGCACTTTCTACAGCTCTCCTGAAGGAAAAGACAAAAAAAGGAATTTGACAAATGTCGTGTAGGGATTAGGTAGAAGAAAAGAAAAGATGATATCGCAAAGGAGCGATTCCTTTCATTCCTTTCACTGGAATATCCTCATAACATTAATTAACTTCCTCCTCCAGTCATGTTTTACAGCATGTAAATGATTAATATTTTATTTAACAAGGTTTTTCCCACGTACATTTAAAAAAATATTATTATTAAGAAAACGGGCTTGAATCTCCTCTTTCTTCCTCATTGAGAAATTCTGGCTCTGGTCTAGGTTGACCGGTGAGAGACTAGTGTGCATCAAGATGGCGGCATATAGCTCAACGAGCTACACCTGGCGTCTACTCCGACACCCCTCGTTTCGCCAATGATATGGAAAGCCCCACCCCGTAAACTGACGGGATTGGGTCTTTACGTATGCGACACATGAAACCCTGGCTGCGTGTTTCTTCGTCTCGTCTTTGGTACACTGCATAAAAATTCAAATAAAACCATCATATGGACAAGTTAACAAGATTTAAAACTTGATTTTCATTGGAGTGGGCCTTTAATAAATCATCAAATACCAAGAGATTATTCAACACGTCCACATCAATCCATCACTGCTCGTCGTCTGACACTATTTCAGTAACTGCTGAAGAAGAGAAGCCCTCCAGTCTGCTCTATATGCTGCTGCTGCTGCCACTGCAGGGACTTGGACTTGCAGACACAGCTAGGTGTGGCTCTCCCTGCAAATGTGAGTCTGTGTGTGTGTGTGTGTGTGTGTGTGTGTGTGACTGCAGCAAGAGTGAGATTTGCTCGCCGCCGACTGCTTGGTTGCCTAGAAACAGCAACTCCATCCTCCAACCTCTGTCGTCGTGTCAGCCGGAGACAAACGGACAAGCATCGCTACACACACACACGCACGCACGCACGCACGCACGCACTAACACACGTTAGCTAGGGGTTGCCTCCCTTGCTAACCCTTAGCTAAGTGGTGTCACCATAAATATTTGAACCGCTCATCTAAAATTGAATGGCGTGGCATGCGACAGCTGATGCAGCGCCACTGTGATCCATATCTCCACGGCAACCTCCAGTCTGACCCTTAACCTGGGAAGGAAACACTGCATCGGTCAGAAGCGCGACCTCTATCCCACTCCTCCAGTCACCGTGTGTTATTTTGTCATTTCAGCTACCACAGGCTTGTAGCTCTCACAATATTCTCCGAGACAGCTGTGTGTGTGCAAGGTCAGCCAGAGGGTGGGGAACGGAGCCGGAGGAGCCGGAGTTTTTGTTGGCATTTGGAGGGGTTTGGATGGAAATACTTTACAAAAGGCACACAAGGACAAAGTTAAACTGTGGTAGCTTCAGGCAAAGGAAGAGCTCTTTTTTCCATCCGATGAAAAGTAATGTTTTTATAAAGGGAGTGTCCGAGCAGAGACGTACTCTCAACTCTATTTGGTGATATTATGAGAGTTAAATGTGGGTCTTTAGAAGAAAGGGGGGGGGGGGGGGGCGGGGAGCAGAAACTGGACACTAGTGTCAGAAAAACCCAATCGCACAAAGACCTGAGGCAGGGAGGGAGAAGGGGAGGAGGACGGGAGGCAGAGCGGTGAAAGATCACCCCCTAGTGGTAACCTAGAGACCAGGAAGAGGGACCGCATGAGAGAGAGAGTGACAGAGAGTGTGTGTGTTTGTGTGTCTGGGACTTGTTTGACAAGTTGTTCATGAAGCAGGAACACACCTGAGGTCTTATAGTGCTGCTAAAAATACAGCCGGTGACGTCGGAGTGCCCCTCCCCCCCTCCTCTCCCGGATGTCTGATTTCAATACAAGTGGGAGTGGCTGAAACGTGACAAAGGTCGTTGACACACACAAACTTCATGATGTACAGATGGCAGCAATGTGAGCTACTTGCATCTGGGAAAATGTTACTTCAGTCTCTACATTCACTCACTCCTCCGTCCTCCATCTCCATTCACTGTATCCCTCTCCCTCGGGTGCTCCCTCTCCCACCCAGCGTCGCCTTCCAGCATCTTCATTCATATTCTTTTTTCCTTTTTCTAACTCTCCTGCCGTGGTGCAGGCTGCAGCAGCCCTTATAAGGCAGGGCAAGCAGCGTGCAGGGCTTCTGATTGGGGGGGGGGGCTGCGTCGAGAGTGCATGTGTGCACGGGTGTGGTATTTTTTTTGTTGTTGAGGGGAGGTGGCTTTTACTGCCATTGAATCTCAGTGCAGGTGTGATAATGTATGTGAACGCGACGCTCACAGATGCACAAAGTGTCGGCTCTTGTTCGCACTGTGACAGCCTTCCAGTAGCCTACATTTCTACATTCCTCTACTTGCATGAAGTAATCATAAAGGAACAAGCCTGTCGAAATATAACCACATGTGGAAAACATTAGTAGGGTTGGGGGGGTCAGACAGAGCCGGGGGGAGAGGAGCAGGAGAAAGGAAAAAGAGAGGGAGGGGAATCTGGGTCAAACCTGATCTGAACCACATTTGAAATGGAGGAGGAAGTGTGTCCAACCAGTAGGAAACCAGTATGAGGGCAGTGGAAAGTGCAGCCAGCCAATGAGGCGGTGGTGTGGCAGAAGGCGGGTGGGCTTTACGGAAATGTGTCAGTTACATAATGAAGCCCCTCCCTGTTTGTAGACTGAGCGGGCTGTGGGGTCGACTGTACAACAACAGTTCTGTGCTTAAGCTGATAAAACATTTCCAAAAAATAAATAAAAAAAGACATAATAGTGATATTCTTGTGAAAATATCTTGGTTTGCAAGGGGGGGGTGTTCCACCCCGGAGAGGAAAAACACAGACTCTACAGACAACACACACACCACAGCAGCCGCAGACTCGCATCCTGATTCCTAAACAAAAAAAAAGAGGAAGCACGAGCACGAGCGTTTCATTCATAACTCAAAAGTCCATGTCGGACTGTGGAGTATAAAGCCATAAAAGAATTCTAATAGCTGATCTAAATCTGTTGCTTGAGACACTGCAGGCAAATAATATTCAAAAAAGATATCTGGAACATGTCTAACTTTTTTTTTTTTTTACATCTTTGGGTGTGTAGGAGTAAGTAATGGGATGCAGCTGTGCAGTGACACTGCAGGGCAGCCACTGTGCACCTCTGGCTCCACCTACAGGCGGAGGGACAGGACAGCAGGAGAATAACTACACAGAAACCACTTTTATTTCTCAAATTTTGTTTTGTTTTTTTGCAAGTAAAGTAAATTGTATTTATTGTCTCCTTGGGCTTTAGGACTCTGCTATGACTTGCTGATATTCTTAGATTTAGTTAGGATGTATATATTTCTCTATATCTGTCATTCTGTGTTTGTTTGCGCTACTTCAATCTTTGTATTGTATCTCACTGCCCATGTGATATATTGTGTATAAAAGAAAGCCAACAAATACATCTCAAAAAAAGAGAAAAGGATGAACATCCTTGTGTGCACCTCGCTTTTTGCATTTATACAACATCAGAGGTTTGTATGATTAAATTTAGGGCCCTGTGGATTTTCAAGCAATGACTGGAATGACGATGTAAAACTAATACAAGGATATTATTCGTACAATCCAGTTGTTAATAGAGAAGCCACGGGAAAGAAATTGTTTTTGAAAACTAAAATCGCCAGAGGAACTAGTGGAGCTTGGGCAAAGTCAGCAGATCTAAAATGAATGAAATGAAAATGACTCTTCGTAGTCTGACCAGAGACAGAGGATCTCTGTGTGCTCCCAGAGAATTATGTAAACGTATCATAAAATACTAACCAGCTTAAACGGGAAACACACTAAAGTGCTCGAGGTTTCGCTAGAAGCAACTAGCAAAACACAATCGAATCTCTGTCTATCAACGGTCAAACTGCACTGTGGGTCACGCAGGCAGGCGCTAGAAGAATGTGCGGTTTAGAAAAAGACAATATCCCTGGTTCTACGTTAATTAACAATAAAAAAATATATCAAATATACAACATAAAACAGAGAAGAGTAGCAAATACTAACATTTGGGAAGCTGAAACCAGAAAATGTTTGGCCTTTTTGCTTAATAATGCCGATTGATTTCCTCAGACTAATCATTTCAGCAGCGTTTAATACATGAGCTTAAAACGTGCTTCAAATCGAAACCAAACATTTACTTTACAAACTCAGTTCCTAAGTTCACAGATACTGCAGGACTGGTACCATAGAGCCAAGAGGCGAATATACACATTTATTATGTTGGGGATGATGACATCGCTCTGTCCAATTCCGGGAATGTGGCGATAGTAGGAGTGTGTGTGTGTGTGTGTGTGTGTGTGTGTGTGTGTGTGTGTGTGTGTCAGAAAGAGTTTGTGTTTGTGTGGCAGCAGCGAGTGTGAGACACAAGAGCAGAAACAAAAAGAGACACCAAGAGGAAGAAGGGCGGGTTGTGTTTGCGTGGCGAGGCTGAGAATATGAGTGTGTGGGTACGTGTGTGTTTCTGCCAAAGAATGGGGATTTTAGACTGGAATCCATGCGACAGCCCTGGCAAACACGAAGCAAACGCCTCCCCCCTGCATTCCTCAGACAGAGGGAGGAGACCCAGAGATAAACAGGGGGGGGGGGCGTTCATCCATCTTTTTAAATCTTGACAGCCTTCATCTCGGTCTCATGACCGGGCTGCACGATTTATGCTGAAGTGGACGCTGCACACAGAGCTTTCAGGTTTCACTGTCATGATGGACTGAATTATTTATGATGTTGAATTCAAATCCAGGTTCAAACCTCTCTTTTGTACAGTGAGATTCAACTCTGCCATATGTGAGGGTGCATATGATATATGCATCATCTGAGTGCTAACTCCTTTACAGTTATGGTCTGTACGTACAACAGCCTGGCTTCCCCAGCACAGTGTTTAATGAACTAAATAAATACGGAGTGGGACTGACCTTGCGGCACCGAGGGTTGGGGCAGCTAAACAGAGACATCTGTTTGTCCAACAAGGCTGGGAAATTGCAAAACGGACACCTGAAAAAAGCCAGAGAGAAAAGAGGGTTATGGAGGGAAATGTATGATACAGCTGTACATGAGACACAGAAAACCCAGATAAAAGAACCCCACTGTGGGGAAACAAACACACAGTATTTACGGTCCCTTATGAGTGTACAGATCCTCTTTAGACCTTGAACTAACGTGCATCCATGCTGACTAGATTGCGTTTAAAAAGAAATGCATTAAATATATGAGAGGGTCACATTTGTGAATATGACTCTCACCAACATACAGCGACTGTGTGAACATAACTTCACTACATGGATCTGGGAAGATCTGCAAACAAAGTTGGACAAGCAGTTGGAATATTAACTATTAAATATTTAAATATATTAAATATTAATGGTTGAGTGAGACTTAAGTGTTGTTGCCCATTGTAAAGAATTAGGGCTGACAACAACAACAACAAAAAACTAACAAAAATGTCCATATTGTACTAAATGTTACTTTTATTGTTATTCTATTAGGCAATGGTGTAATTATTACTTCTTATACACTTTATATTTTGATTACAGCTTCCTTTGGGATTAATAAAGTTCCATTTCATCTTATTTTCTTGATTTGTTGATTCGTGGTTTAGTCTTTAAGATGTTAGAATTATTATTTTTTTTTTTTAAAGCTCATCATTCTTCCCCAGAGCCCAAGTTGATGTTTCCGAATTCGTCGGGCAGCTAATCTTTAAATTCATCAACCAGCTGGGGAACTTTAAAATGACTTAAACAATTAATTGATTATCAAAAGTGTTGCCAATTCATTTTTGATTTTCGCCTTATCGCTAAATTGACTAATTGTTTCTGTTCTATAAAAAGGATTTAAACATTATGAAAGAGAAAAAGAAAATGTGTGTAACAACCAATCTCAAGGTGTACATTACAATCCAGCTAAAGCGTGCGTAGACAGCTCAGATACGAGACAAAACATAACACACACCCACACACACTTACCGCACAAGTTCATCAGCACAGGTGGCAGCGACCGCCTCCTCCGCCTGCCTCTCATAGTATTTACACAGTATGTTCTCTGGTAGGACCTTCTCCAGCTCACATACTGGGTAAGAGCACGGGCAGCCCCCCTCCATGCAGCTCAGCTCCGACTGCAACAGGAACGCACACAAAGTCGTAAAAAAAAAAAAAACACCGAGTTTACAGATTATTAAGTACATTCTGATGTATGAAAATGGAGGTCGACAAAAAATTCAAAACCCCTTTCCTTATAAGGAAATCCAGTACAACAACGTCACAAACTGAACTTCATAAAGATGAACTAGCATCATCATTGAGGATTTATTACAGAACAGGCATTAGATTATATAGGTATGCGTAACTAATAAACTGCCAACTCTGTGTATATTTAAACAGGACTGCTTGCCATGTTTCATGACATATTATTACAGATTAATAAATGCGATTCTTCTCATTTCAGTGCAGTATGAAAAGCCCTCAGAGACTTGAACCCTGGACAATATTGACATATTTTGAAATAAAATAAAAACATATGTGTGTTATGCGTGTAAAATGTGCTCTCTCAGTTATAATCGCAGTTACTTGACGGTCACATCCCTTTGTAAACCACTTCACCAGCTCAGCATGACATTGGGTTTTATGGGAAAAGTCCTTCATAGTTGCCTGGCAACATTAGCATGTCCTAATAAAATGTGAGAAAAAACAGTGTGTATGTGTGTATGAGTGTGTGTGTGTCCGTACCTTTCCGGAGCCAAACACTGCCTCCTGAGCGTATTTGACCAGGCACTCTTTACAGAACAGGTGGCCGTCTGAACACTGCGTCATCTTCTCGAACGCAAACTCCCCGTAACAGCAGCCACACTCAATCAGCTGGCCGTCCTGGAGGAAGAATCACAGATATTTTATGTATTTTTTTTTTTTTTTTAGAAGCTTTTCTACATTTTTCAGGTATCGTCTCTGAGAGTTAGTAGGAGTCTCAAGTGCCTCATGGTACTAAAAATGACTAAGAAACCAAATTAAAACCATTTTCACACAAAATAATGATGCAGTATAAGCCATCGTGAAGGTTGCATCAGTTTGTTTGAGGTATGTGTGCTTCTTACCATCTTGTATTCATCTTCGTTGACCTGCAGAGCGAGAAGGAAGTCCTCATGCTGGAGAGAGAGAGAGAGAGAGAGAGAGAGAGAGAGAGAGAGAGACAGACAGACAGACAGACAGACAGACAGACAGACAGACAGACAGACAGACAGACAGACAGACAGAGACAGGTATGTAAAGTTTAGGCTGCAAAATGTTTACTTGACACTGGTATTGAAAGTCATGGTATTATATGCGCTGATGCCAGAAATGTTGCAGATGCTAATTGAGCAGTACCTTTATTTAGAAAGCCTCTACATTGACGCAAAAGAATTTGCTACCATACAAATCAAAATTCCCCTATGGTTATATTTAGGGCTGTAATGAATAGCTTAACGCTTCATTAACATTGGAATTCGAAATCAACATTCGAAATGTTGCTGCCAGAGTGCGAGCAGCAATCTAACAGCGGCATAAATTACATTTATATTACCACTATAAAAAAAAATAAAAAATCTAATATCCTTCCCTTCTTTTCTTTTTTTTTTTTTTTTTTTTTAAGGGTGATGACGTCATAAAATTTGAATTCAAAATCAATTGAAAACCTCAATAGAAGCTTCGATTATAAAAAATAAAGGACATTCAGGACAGCCGGAGTAACATTATGCTTATGGAAATAAAATAACACAGAGAGTAACATACGATAAACTCCCTGTTCAGTAGCATAAAACTGAATTTACAATATAATAAAAGAAAATAAATATGGAGTTAGATCAAATCTGTATGCATGAATGTAATACTAGGTGACGTGTGTGTGTGTGTGTGTGTGTGTGTGTGTGTGTGTGTGTGTGTGTGTACCTCTGCCCATTCCTTGGCCTTCTGCTGATAGAAGGAAAGCTCCTTCTGCACAGAGGCTTCCAGACTGTTGTACGTCCTGCAGTAGCGACGGTCATTCTCCAAGAAATACATCCTCTTCTCAAACTTCACTGAACCTGCTGGACAGAGGGAAGCTCGTGAGGCTCGTGGGCTGATGACCGATGCCACCGTCCATCGCCGACGGTCGACAGTCATCGACCGCTGAGCTCCATCATCGTGATTTAAAAGCACAGCAAAGGTTATTAACAGTAAACTAAAACAGCTTTTGTAGAACAGTGATTGAACCCCAGAGATTTCTGACCAGCGACAAAAAGTAAGAAAATGTCCTCCCATGATGCACCTGCAGAGCTGAAGCTTTTGCAAATAGAAGAATAGCCGCAAGGCATTTTTACTAAACACTGGCTTGTTTCAAACGAGTGCGTACTGGAACAAAAGCCACGACGTACACAGATGCCGTGAGCACTAGCAGTGTGCACACGGACAGAAGTGAAAAGAGAGTGTGTTCACCGTGCTCGAAATGGAAATCAACGTAGCAGCGCTCGGAGGAGGCGGCTCTGCTCCGTCGTCTCTTTCCTGAGGGGTCGCCTGAATCTTGCCACTTCTTCAGCGCTTCACATAAGGCCTGGGAGAGCGGGATTTAAAGAGACATTTGTAAAAGAGAGCAAGAAATCGGAATTGCGTTCCTAAGACGTACTACTAGACGGTACCTTGCGTGTGATTGCATAGTGTCCCTTCAGAGCATTGAGGGCCCATTTAATGTCCTGACAACTGAGCATCCTGAAATCTGCCATGAGCAAGTCGGCAGCCTGCATCACAGCCTCAGGGCCCACCGTGCCCAGTTTGGCAAAGTCAAACAGGTCCTCTGTCACCTGAAAAGACCCACAACAGACAGATGAACACAGTAATAGGGTTGAATATAGTGCAACGACAATACAGATAAAGCTATGGCTTCTCTGTCGTCTTTCTGCCACGTGAAACACTCACTCGATGTTTTTTCAGTACATGCTACTACTGTTCAACAACAGCACACAGTCATGCTCTGGTGACAGACAACAAGAAAAGCTCTGTGATATTTGTCTGCTGAGCTTGACTGACGTAGTTGTGTTATGAGGAACAATACATCCTTCCTTATTTTTCCAGTTCTTCAGTTTGCCTGTACATGATGCCTATGATACTGGTGAGGATGTGAAACCCTGACACCGCTTCATCCTACTGTACCAGAGGTAAACTCAAGTTTAGTGTTTAAAGGGACAGTCCACCAAAAAATCCAAAATACATATTTTCCCTCTTACCTGAAGTGATATTTATCAATCACAGACACAGACACACAGACACACAGACACACAGACACACAGACACACACCTCTGTCTCAGTATCTCCAGACTCCAGTAGAATGCTGGTGGGAGCTGCTGTGGCTGCTGCCGTATCCCCCCTCGGATACTCTGGGTTCTCCAACAGCAGGTTACAGATACTGGAAACACAGCAGAGGGGAGCTGCATGTCAACAAGCTTACACGGACATACACACAGTTACAGGTCTTTCAATGCCCCGACCAAGTCATACGGATTTGGTACGGTGCCCTATTGCATATGTGGAAATGAAGTGTACACCTAACTACAATAATATATAACATAATACTACAGTCTGATTGACCCGTCGAAACTGTGCCATTAGAAAGAAGTATTTTTGAGCATTCAAACACAGGGTTAAGGCCTTAAGGTTATGCACTTCATCCTTAAAAAGGAAAAAAGAAGAGCCCTTTAAGATATAATAAAAGTTACCAAACAAAAGTTAACTACACTTGAATAAATCAAGGTACAAAAAGATACTCAACTCCATACTAACACTTCAACGTACACAAGTATACAGCAGCAAATCTTGAAACCTTATTAGTGTTATCGTAAACCATAGCTTCTAGTTCACATGGCAAAAGCCAACATCGGACTGGACACAATTACCAGTATCAGTGATACTTAGAGCAGTTCAGACACATATAGGACAGAAATACTGAAAAGGCAGATAAATGGGGTATAAAACTTCTGCAGTAAGCAACGTGTGTCTATGTACGTATATAATCTCTAATAATATAACAGATCAAGTTACATTTTGACTGGTAAACAACTTAAATCACTCACTAGACAAAAGACTAGGGTACCAGACAAAAAGGCTGAATTAATTAACAGGTATTCATTTCATTTCCTCAAAAGCTGAATCAGTTATTATTACTTTATATGAATGTACTGGAGAAAAAAGGCTGATGCTTCTTACACATTCAAGTCTTTCACATTATTCTTTAGGATCAGTTCTGCTACATAGGCTTCTTGGACATCTGGGAATAGGTCCAACTGTAGAGGCGACACAAAGAGTTGCACAGGTGGAATGTATTCGGGACAGAGCAGGTGAGAAGCAGCTACACAATTCAAATCATTTAACTTGACATTAACAAATGACCAAGCTCATGAGGCGGATAGGAAGACATGCAGACCATACCAATGCACGGACCGCTGATGTGATACCAGAAGGGTTATAATGGTATGAGATTTTGATAGTACGACAAACGTCTCAAAAAAATATCACGGTTTCACACGGTTTCACGTTATTACATTATTATTATAATTATTATTATTATCAGTTCCAATGGCCATAACAGGAATGAAAATAATTAAAATTAATTAACAGAATTATAAATCTGATAAAAAAGAAATAACAAATAACATCAACTGTGAGCTTTTAAAATAATGTCCTATGATTATTAACAATTAACATATACTGTAGGTGCGGTCTGTACCTTTAACTCAAATACACTCACTTATGTCAGTTTTTCTTCAATACTGTAGGAAAGCAAGCATGTAAACTATGCTAACTATGGTATAATAACCGTCCACTTTCATCCCACAGAATACCGTTTAAAAAAAATTAAATAAAAGATACATTTTGGGACATTTTTGTCAACAATGTTGCATATTGTTATGGTTACAATTAGCGTTTAAAGACGTTGGCGCTGTCTCGTCTTAGTCATTGAAAAAAGGGCGTTGACGAACATATTTAGTCATTGTTTTCTTTAACAAAATTAACACCGAATGATACTCACAACACCAGTGATAAGGGTTCTAACGAGGGGCTGCTGCTCTTCTCTCCCTCGTGGTGCAGAGGGACCGGGCCTTGCATCCTCTATTCTGGGAATGTCCTCCGGTGCGGGAGGGACCGCGACCAGACCAGCGGCTGGATTGACTCTTTCTAGGTTTGGAGCTGGAGCCAGAACAAGACGAGCGTTTCCCCCGTTGTGGGGGACTAAAGCTGCGGGAATTGGAGGAGCAGGAGGGTTAAAGTTCAAGTTAGGAGCCCTGATGTGGAGGCTGATGGGACCACGTTGGTGGGACCACACTGGTGGGACCATGCCAGAGGTGCCGGCCTGCGGCAGAGGATTGGGAACAGCTTCCCCAGGCGCTTGGCTCCCCAGGATGATCCGGTGACCTGCCTCAGGAGGTCCCAGTCTCTCTGGGGCTGCAGCTATTAGCACTGCAGGGGGGATCACCGGCATCACCTGAGGGAGTTGAGGGGGCTGGACTGGAGGCTGTGCAGGAGCCTGAGCCAGGGGCTGTGGCTCAATCTGAATGAGATTGCCCTGCATGCGATTGAGCAACACAGGCTGCAACACGTTCTGGGGCCTGAGCTGCAGCTGGGGTTGGGTTATGAGAGCAGATGCTTGGATGGTAGGATGCTGGGGAAAAACGACTAGTTTCACCTCCGTCACCTGGATGAGGTGGGGCTGCAGGGTTGTGGTGGACTGGTGCTGTGTAGATGTACCGGGCTGAGACAGCGTCCGTGTGTGAGACTGTGCAGATGAAGTACTGGCCTGAGGATTGTCTTTTGAATGAGTACTTGTGCTCGCCTTTTCTTGAGTCTTTGTAGAAGAACTTGATGCAACCGCACAAGAATAGTGTATGGCACTGGTAGAGGTACTCGCCCGAGGCTCCACCGTTACGTGTACTGAAGAGCCAGCTTGCGGCCGTATGAGTCCAGACGTGCTGGGCTGAGGCTGATGAAGTACTGGTGTAGGTGCTCTGGATGTGTTGGCGCAAGCCTTGGCATTTGTGGAGGTAGATGGGGTTTGGATAGGAACTGCATGGATGTCCACTTTTGTATGTGCGGTCGTACCGTCCTGTTGCGAGTTTGTGTTAAGTTTTGGCTGAGACAGTGTGTGTGATGAACAGCCAGGTTGTGGCTGTGTGTGTCCACAAGTGCTTGACTGCACCGGTGTCTGTGTCCGTATGGTTTGCCTCACTGCGGAGGAGCTGGCCGTGGGGTCTCTGGAGGTAGAGGGGGCAGAACCAGGGTCCCCTGTGGGAACCCCAGAAGTAGCGCTACTATGACCAACAACTTGAATTGGGTTGTGCAAGGCCCCACTCCATTTTGCAGCTGGGCGAATCACATGTCTGCGTGCAGGAGTGAGCGGCTGCAGGAAAACACAAGGGGCAAAAGCGACAAGTTGATGGAAAGATTTTACTTCCGTTTCTTGTGCAGCTCACATTACTGACCGCAGTATACAGTAGAACATGCCTGTATAACAAACACACGTTTATAAATTGACCTTTTTTGTAGCACGCAACAGGGAAGGTTCAAATAACAAGTTTGTTTTATGTACTCAATACATATTTAAGAACAGGGTTTTTTAGCCACCTCCAATATGCTGACGTCGTCATCATCTGCATCGTCGGGGACTAAAACAGGGCTGCCAGGTACCAGAGTCACAGGCTCGTCATCAGAGTCATCAGAAATGGTGATGAGTTCCCTCTTACGGGAACGGGAGCCTAAACAGACACAGTGTAATGTAAATATTACAAATATGTATACTGTGTGGCTATTAATGTCTTTCGGGAAAAGTGTGTGAAAGAGAAAAATAAACAGAATGAGTCATGAGTCAGTATTGAATTTTTTATGATTTAATTATCATGTTGGCCAGAAATGTTTTTATGTTTAACTTTTGTTATAGCACATTAATGCGGGGAAACGTGTCCTCCCCATTTGCCCCATCCAAACTATTTAGGAGCAGCGGACAGCTCCAGTCCTGAGACAGGAGTATAGGAGACTACAGGCCACATGGACAGAGTAGAAGAGATTGGAGAAGTGCAAAGATTTACTGGGTAGCCAAAATCCTTGAGTCAAAATTAATTTATTAATTTTCAATTAAATTCAATAGAAACTGTTATGTGACTAACCACTGGATCTTTTCAGACTCTTGGATGGGCAAGAAACAAACAAATAATCAGGTTCCTTCCTGTCAAAGGGTATGTATGTATGTATGTATGCATAATAGCATTACAGATAAGTTTGAGATAAAAAAATTAATATTATAATAATTATAATAATAATAATAATAATGATATAGCAGCTAATAATAATGTTCTTTACACAATCCAAAACATTTAAGGTTCCCCTAAATTAGTGTTCTTTTTTTTTTTTTTTTTTCTTAACAATTGCAACCAATAAATGTACAGTGCAGGACATTTTATAGTTGAAAAATATATGTGTCACTACTCTCTGGTGGACAAACTATAGAATGAGGACACTTTTTGGAAAACACATTTCTTGCCATTTATTGCTGACATATACGCTGATACTGATATGAGCTAATATCGGACTAGAGTCCGATCGATAAATTGATATGATCAAAACTTTTCTTTATACTTAAAAAAAAAAACTGTCATAAACTGGTACGAGAATATATCGCTGTTGATAATGACATATATAAAATGATAATATAAAATGTGTCTCACCTTGGCTGCGGTGCACGTTGAAGCTTGCCAGGTGAATGACATCATCATCACTGCCTCCATCTGCCATTGTGAATCTACACTTACCAGCTCCCTGAATCAGTCACTGCTCAATCAATACCATCTGCAACACACACACACACACACACACACACACACACACACACACAGTTAAACTGCTGGTATTCCCCTGGAATTCAACAAATTATTTAATTTCACTTCCAATTGGGACTTGTCATAACATTTACCAGACACGAGAAGGGTTGGACTCCACCCAATTACCGTAAAGAAAAAATAATAATTCTAATCTTACCACGCAAGACTAATAAAGAACTCTATGCGACTCTCCAATTATGAACATCTAAACATAGGGAGCAGGGTTAAGGGGTTAGGATTAGTCTCTCCAACTACAAATAACTAACTAGCTATGCTTGATTTAATGTGTTGGCCAACCTGATCCCACAAGAATGTGTTAAAACATTCACACCGTCATCTTACTACTAACCCAGCCCCTTGTTGCCCTTGATCTGATCAAAGTTGGCATGAAATCAATGCAAATCTTACATGTTGATACATAGCAGACGCTGCGAGAAGCTGGCAATGTTGCAACACTAGTATATGAACTTGCATTTTATTCATCACCTTGACATTCCTCTTAACACTGTACAATTAGATTAAAGTTTGAGATGCTGTGGTTAAAAACAAACATGTCAGAACAGCAATCGATCATTTGTGCGCAGACACAGAACAAACTGCTTTCAGCTAAGCTAATGTTAGTTAGCTTGGCTTGCTAGCTAGCTAGTAGGTTAAGTAGTCAGCTCACTTCTGTCGGGATTTCTACCTATTACATTGCTTCTAAACAACCATGTACAGTCTAATATCTAGGTATGAACAATACAAATACAGAAATTAACAATACCGCAGCTTCGTGGTGGATAACCAATACAAAACGCCCTCTTGATGGACTGGCTATCGGTGAATATCGCAACAAACTGCCAAAACAAGAACAGTAGCAACGTCATGCGTACAGCACCCGACGCTACGTACACTGCGACTTCTGGGAAATGTAGTCCTTATGTGACTGGGTCATACATGAAAGAGAAAGAAGAGAACAGTAAAGTCACACTTTTAAAATATATTATTGTGTAACAGAAGAATTTTATTCCAAAAATAATATAGAAGAGCCATAATTCCAAATATCAACATCATAAAGGGACAAAGCATCACCAAAGGCTATAAAATATGTATTTCCTACGTTATGTTTCAAATTAAATCCATCAAAAACATCTAATTATGTCGGAATTACAACATTACAATTTGGTACAGATTTTGGCTCTTCGGACTGCTGGAAAGGTTGATGAAAAATAGCACTGATTTGCCTCCTCTGTCTACGTAGTAGGTAGAAAAATACATCAAGGTTTATTAGATACCTATATATACAGAAGATATTAATATTAATTGATTTTGGTTAGTCATAGAATAATGCACACAAGACAAGGAATGTATTTTCAATTTAATTTCTTTTAATATAATCTTATTTACATTGTATTTTTTCATAAATGTTTAGTACATAGTAAGTTACAATACTCTTGCATCCATTACACAGTGAACTCAGAACCTAGAAAATGCAGATTGAAATGATACTGCTTAACAGTCTTCAATAATCAATCTACAACAAATCCCAACTGTTTCCACATTACTCGCTCAACATTTAGGTTTTAGATTTCATTCACTTTGTTGGAGGATTAATGACTGCAAAGAGGACTTTGTTCATTCATGGTGGTCTTGAAGACGAGGACTACTTTTTCTAACATCCAGGATATGGAGAAAAAGAGAAACATCAGGGCCACAAAGAAAGAAAAAAAAAAGAAGATGGTGAAATGGATGATGAAACATGTATGAAAGGCTTATGAGATTTTATTATACATGTCACATACAACCAGAAAATTCCTGAAGCTGACTCCTTCTTTCCATCCTCGTGGCTCATTTAGTTAAATATCCAGGTCAAGCCCTCGGACCTCTCCGTAACGTCAGTAGAGTTAAGATTGTAAAATCAGGGCTGGGAGGATCAATCCCTTTCACGTCAATTAAATGTAACATGGTATTTAAAACACCAAAACACTTAAAAACAGTTTTCATACACTGACAAGAGTATTTCTCCGCAATAATATGAATGTTAAAAAAAAAAAAAAAAAAAGTAACAAAATTCAATAAAACCCACTTTGTGGATTACTTGAATTGTAAGTGAATTGACCCTTCAACTCTGGTAGAGGGGGTGATAAGGAGATTAGTGTGGGCTCTTTGTAGAGCATATAGCAGCTTGGTCAGTAATCACTTAGTAATAAATAATAAAATATCAGAGTGGATCAGAGTGGTCGCAGATATAAACGGAAGGAGACAAAAAGTTACCAAAACAGAGGAGCAGGCTCATTTGATCATTTTTACAGCGGAACCGGGTGCCCATGCCTGACACACTCACACATACACGCTCTCGCTCTCGCACACACACACACGCACACAAATACAGTCTCATTCTCTCGCAGTCTTACACACGCACACACACCCTATCACACGTACATGCACACGTTCTGATACACGACAGTGGTTAAACATAAAGCATGAATACTAGTCAATCAATCAGCTTGTCAGACAGAAAGACAATCAGTCTCCGCCTTGTTTCTTCACACGTCTGATTTCAAAGTCTCTGTTCGCAGGCTCGCATGTGATTGGCCGATTCTGTCCGTTGACTCGAGCGTGTTGGGAGCCAATTCGTGGCGGTAGACATTCTGAAGAATGACATCATAGCTTGTTAAAACTGAAGGATAAAAATGCTTCTTCAAAACATTTGAAAAATTTTAAAATACTTTTATTTTTTTTTGTCCGTTTTGTTTCTTTTTATCTTTCCCTCTCCTGCTGTGCTTCCTCTTTTAACCCCTCCCCCAACAGTTCGGTGGCAAGGAGGTGGCAAGAGACAGTGTGTTCTTGTGATGCTTGGCCGCTCCGTATACTCCGCGTATACTCGATATTCTATTGATATGCGTGTGTGTGTGTGTGTGTGTGTGTGTGTGTGTGTGTATGATGTAAAAAGTCAAATAGTTTGTGTGCAAGTGCAAGAGTGACTGTGTATGTTGGTTTGGTTGTGGATTCGTCACTCCACAGCGAAGCCGCAGGTCTCCTCCACAGCCGTCAGCAGTTTCTCATAGAGCTTCTCGTAAGACTCGTAGGGAGGGATGTCTATCCGGTTAAAACTGGAAACAGAAATGGACAATTAGTGACTCTTCTGCAAATATGAAAAGAGAAAAGCTGCATCCCTTTCTTTTACGCGTCCTTACCACGTGTGAGCCTTGGGCAGGTTGTCTGTGTTGGCGTCTATCAAATGGATGGTGAAGAGCCTTGGTCCTGCAGAACCTGTAGAACCTTACACACATACATTCTAGTTATCACTGCTCTACTCTGGTGCACAGAACACTCAACGGTCTTCACAGTAAGAGCTCACATCAGATCTCAAAGTTTTCCAAATAAATTAGAGGACGTCATCTGTACAACTGCACATTAGGAACTTCATTTATAGCCGTTCTTGTTATGACGGAAATGGTTTTGTAAACTTTAATACAAGTTTGTGGGTTAAATGTGCAATGTGCAGCTGCAGGCTACCAGTGTGTTGAATAATGTAAACGTGGAATGGGGACTTATCATCGGCCGAAACTGAAAAATAACATTTCGCAAATCTGGATTAGGTATAAGCAAGCAGTGTATAATTGAAATCTACAGCTGCGCCTATTAGTTGATTAATTGATTAGTCAATCAACAACATAATTAATTAGAAACTATTTGAATAATCAATACATTTCAGAGTGTTTTTTGAAGCAAAAATGCAGAACATTCTGGCTACTCAAATGGGAAAATGTAATGCCGTTTGTCATACTTTATAGAATATCTTTGGGTTTTGGACTGTCGGACAAAATGAGGCACTATATAAAAAAAAAAGGAAGAGTTCACCCAAAAATATAAATTGTAAATAGTACTCGCCTCCCTAGGCTCTTAGGTCCAGGAAAAATGTTTTAAAATCGAACGCTGTTAAGGAGAGCAAAGCGCCCAAAACTTCGACAGAGGCCGAACGAAAGACAGCAAAAACGGTTATAAAACGCCTGAAAAACATTCAGGACATTCCCGTGCAGCATCGAGTTTGCACTGATCTGCCTTCATTTTTTGGAGGCTTCACTCTCCTTAATGCCATTTGATAGAAAACATTTTCTGGGAGCATAGAGAGCCTAGGGAGGTGATTACTCTATACAATTTATATTGTTTTTGGGACAACTATTTCATTAAGACATCGTCTTGGACTTTTTCACTGTTTTCTGATATATTATAGACAAAATAATCAACTGATTAAATCAGAGAAATAATCGTCAGATTAATGTATATCACCATCTCCTATATGTTCTTGTTAGGATGTCTATACGCGAGTAAAATGTCCTCAAAGTGTACCGTAAACAGGCTCAAACGTAGTAAACAGCACTTGTTTCCTGGAATTTTGATTAACACCTTTTGTGCAATTGTCCTTAGTTATTATTCTGCTCGTATGCGTGAGAACATTGCTATCATTCATCAGGAAAAAAAGATGAATTGAATAAGCAGACCAAATGTTAACATCAAAAGAACACAGTGATTGATGCGAGTACAGTATGCGTGTGTGTTTTCTAAGCCAGTCCATGACCCACCCTGCAGCGCTTTGAACCCTTGTAAGGGGACTCTGGTGGATCCTGTGACGAACTGCAGGAGGCGTCCTCTCCTCTCCTCACTGAAGGCCTCCACTGCCTGCCAGAACCACCGCACCACGTTGCTTTCACTTGTGCAGTGCTTCAGGCGGGTGTTAGTCTTCCAGTCTGCGAGATCTATCTTCCCCAGTCCACCGATGATCAACTGAAGGAGGCCGAGGGGATTGAGGAAGAGGGGCGCAGGTGAAGAGGCAGAGCAATATATGAATAAGAAGCAAAAAGGTAGCATGGCAAGCCAAAGAATTAAGACTTCAAAACCCAAATAAGGTGATCGGGACAGCACATATACCTCAAGTTCTTTATGGTCGAAAGGTTTGAGGAGGTGCTGGGGGATGAGCTCGCTGAATCCTTTCTGCAGTGCCAGAAACTGGGCTTCAATTCCCCGCATAAACCTCCAGTTCACATAAAGTCTGGAAAATACAACACACACATCGTGCAGGCCAAATAAGTACACTGTAATAAACTCTCGAAAGTATTGTGCATAACAGCCCTTTCTGCCGACAAGACAGTATATCGTTTACGCTTTGTACCAAGGGCACAGTTTGTATGCCACCCTCATTAAAAAGGTGGAGCATAACTGTCTCACCTTACGTATTCCTTTTTGTTATCCTCAGTGACGGGGATATTGCGCCCATTAGGTTTGAGTTCATGTTGTAAGAACTTCCCGAAGGCATTGTGCTCCACGCAGAATGTGTGGTCGAGGACTGAAGTGATGTCGTTCTCTCTGCACGAAGAGTATGAAAACAAGACAACAATGAAATGGAAAATCTATTCATGTCCAAAAAGGTGACAGTGCAGGACATAAAGTAAGAAATAGTTCATGATAAAAAAAAAACGCTCTCTGCTGTCAGATTGACTCGATTTGGGTGCATTTGCTCACAATATCCAGACGAGACTCTTGTGCAACTCCGGGTCGGTGGTCTCCAGGTCGTTGAGCTGGATGGGTTTGCCTAGCAGCTGTTTGTAGAAGGGCAGCGTGAAGCTCCCGTTGATGTAGTGACCGTGAAAAACTGCCAGGCCCATAACACGGCCCACAAAGTGGAAATATGACAGGTGGTCCTGAAAGAAAGTAACACAGACAGAGAGACGTACAGGGACAGACACATGAGGGTCAGAGAGAATCCTCCTTAATCTGCTCGACCGTGAAGTGCTGTGTGTGTGTGTGTGTGTGTGTGTGTGTGTGTGTGTGTGTGTGTGTG
>CALSBV010000306.1:3915245-3939826 GCA_943590825.1 Bovichtus diacanthus
CACACACACACACACACACACACACACACACACACACACACACACACAAGCTGATAAGTTCATTAAAGCTTTAAAAGTATCTTGATGTCTGACTTCCTGTGCATTTAACATAAAAAAATAAATAAAACTCTTATCACTACATTAGTAATACATCTGTGTGCGTGTGTGTATGTGTGTGTGTCCCCTCACGGTGTCCTGGTGGTTTCTGATTCCCCTGCTGTGTGTGTGTGTTTTCTGTGTATTCATCCAGGAGAGACTTTGAGATCAACAACATGAACTCGAAGCTGGAGGACGAGCAGGCTCTCAGCTCCATGCTCAGCCGCAAGCTCAAAGAGCACCAGGTGTGTGGTTGGTTTTGTTCCGTGGAGCGCGACACGAGCTGATTTCAATCGCTTCTTCTTCTGTGGTTTAACATGTTGGTCAATGAAGACAACTAGCTAGGAGAAGCTATTAAGACTTGAGCGGTCTTTGTAGATGTTGTTCCTGATAACTTTGAGCCGAATTTGTAATTATTTGGGGAAGGACACGATCCATCACTTGGATAAGCTTAGGACGTACGTAGGGCAGAAAATAAGGAGTTGAAGGAGGATGATAAATGATCAGATTTTAGAGATGTTCATTGGTGTTTGTACTCTTGCACTTTTATACACGGCTGCAATTGACTGGAACAAACTTCCAGTATCTCTTAAACTCATTGAAGCAGAGGACACTTTTAAACAGGCTATAAAAAAGGGAATTACTTGCAAATAGTCTCTTACAATAGGGACACTGCACAAACCTTGAACAAGTTAACTTAGCAACTTGTCCTTTTATGTTGTTTTCTTTTATGTGATTAAATGGATATTGTATTCCCCCCCCGAGGAATAATGGGAACAAACCTGTAGCTTTATCGTGTAACAGTTAGGAAGTGTGTATGATAAGTGTCTTCAGGTGAAGCAGTATTCTGTGTATGTTATGATTGTCTAATAAATCTGCACACTTTTGTCATACTTTTCAGGGCCGCATTGAGGAGCTGGAGGAGGAGCTGGAAGCTGAGCGAGCCATGAGAGCCAAGGTAACCTCTTATAAAGCTGCAGAATTACAATTATGTACTCACATGTTGACGGGCATAGATAAGCAGACAGGGGGAACATTCATTATGGCAGCTAGAGAATAAAGTCGCTTCACTGTCTGTTCCCTGAAAGGTGGAGAAGCAGAGGGCAGAGGTTTCACGAGATCTGGAGGACATCAGTGAAAGGCTGGAGGAGGCGGGAGGAGCCACCGTTGCCCAGGTGAGTGTGACTGACAGCTGTCAATCACTCAGAGGGAAGTAAAACCTCGGTTTTAGTTGCGGTCGGAAAAATTTGACCTCTGTCCTTTTAAAACCCCGACACCCTTTTAGATTGAGCAGAACAGGAAGCGGGAGACGGACCTGCTGAAGCTGAGGCGGGAGCTGGAGGAGGCAGCGCTCCAATCAGAGGCCACGGCGGCGGGGCTGAGGAAGAAGCACTCGGACGCGATGGCGGAGCTGGGCGAGCAGCTGGAGAACCTGATCAGGCTGAAAGTGAAACTGGAGAAGGACAGACAGAGCATGAAGGCGGAGATCGAAGACCTCAACGTCACCATGGAGGCCACTCAGAAAGCGAAGGTGCGAACTTCTTCAAACGTCTTCACACCACATTACATCATGTGTAAATATAAACTCATATAAACTCATACACACTCCTGCTTTTCCCTCTGTGTGTATTCGTCTGTTTACATGTGTAGATGAACTCTGAGGTCCACGCCCGTAAACTGGAGGACAACCTGGCAGAGGCCAACGCTCGCCTGGCTGAGATGGAACGCACTCAGACTGAGACCAACACTGCCAAAATCCATCTGACTAGTGAGAACACACACACACACACACACACACACACACACACAATATCCAAATAATCCAACCTTGCAATGTAAAACGATGTGTTTTCTCGACAAGAAAACAACTTTTCTCATACATTTGTGACTTTATAAATATTCCAGTTTTTTCCTCCTAAATTTGTGAGTTTATTCTCGTAAATGTACCCCTTTAATCTCAGAGTATATTCAAGTTTCTGTCTCGTAAATATACGACTTTATTCTCTGAGAATTTCAGAGTTTTTTTCTCCAAAATGTCTATTATTTTTTTCTCCTAGATTTGTGAGTTTTTTCCCCTCAAATTTACCACTTTCATCTCAGAAATTCTTAGTTTTTTCTCTGAATATTACCTCCTCCTTCCCAGGCCTTTTAAAAAAATATATTTTAACCTACAATGGCTATTGTATTTTGTGTGTGTGTAGCGGAGAACAATGATCTGAGCAGGGAGCTGGAGGACGTGCAGAGTAAACTGACGCAGGTGACCAGGCTGAAGGCCTCCCTCACCTTGCAGGTCGACGAGCTCAAGCGACAGGTGGATGAGGAGAACAAGGTATAAGTTACCACAAACACACACTCTCACCTTTACTTAGAAGACATGTGGAAAACATTCTACACATTTTCACAGCTAAGAGCTGCACAGTTCAGTTCATTTCCTGCTGGTTTTGAGATTCGAACATCTGAGCTTTCTTTCTCTGACCTTTAGGTGGCTGTCTGTCCTCTTTTTGTCCCTGTACTTGTCTTTTTGTTGCCTTTAAAACACCTCCAATAAAACTTCCTGCTAAGGCCTCTCTCCCCGTCTGCAGGGTCGTAACACAGCGGTGGTGGGCCTGGCCAACGCCCGCCACGACCTCTCCCTGCTGAAGGAGCAGCTGGAGGAGGAGTCGGAAGCGCGCGGGGAGCTGCAGCGCCTCGTGTCCAAGCTCAACGCCGACGTCACCTCCTGGAGGAGCAAGTATGAGACGGACGCCATCCACCGCACCGAAGAGCTGGAGGAGACCAAGTAGGTTGAATAGAGAGTCCAAAAAAATAAAAAAGCAGCAACTGACAAAGTAGAGCCAAAAGTTTGATACATCAGTCTTAATAAATGAAACATGGTCGTTGTCTCGATAGTTTTTAATGTAATCCCACGGTCGCCTTCTCCCTCTCTTTCCCTCCACCCACTTTCCTCCAGGCGCAAACTTGCAGTGCGTCTCCAGGAGGCTGAGGAGGCAGCGGAGGCGGCCCAAGCTAGAGCTGCCAGCTTGGATAAGGTCAAGCAGAGGCTGCAGGGAGAGGTGGAGGACCTCACCATAGACCTGGAGAGGGTACAGACACACACGCACACACACATGAATACTCTAACTTAACACATAGGACACATAGTCTGCGAGAGTTCAGGTTTCTGCTGCGATACTTTCATAGCACTGTGGGTGGGATAATATTTATTTGTTATTTAATTCATTTATAAATCACATTTATTTCATTTCTGTCTGTGTGACTAGTCCAACGCAGCAGCGGCAGCTCTGGATAAGAAGCAGCGCGTTTTCGACAAGCTGGCGGCCGAGTGGAGCCAGAAGAACGAGGAGCTGCAATTGGAACTGGACAACAGCCAGAAGGAGAGCCGCTCCTACATGACGGATCTCTACAAGCTGAAGACGGCCTACGAGGAGAGCCAGGATCACATAGAGACCGTCCGCAAGGAAAACAAAACCCTCACAGGTAGATTCTAACTGCTGCAGACACTGCTGCTGTACAGCAGATCATAACGAGGAGAGTGTGTAGTCTTGTCCTGATCCACAGCGTGCGCATCACGTTTCCTTGCTTGACAATGTGCCCTCTCTCCCCACAGAGGAGATCAAGGAGTTGGTTGACCAGCTTGGAGAAGGAGGCCGCAGTGTTTACGAGCTGCAGAAGGCTAAGAAGAAACTGGAGGTGGAGAAGGAGGAGCTGCAGCTGGCTCTGGATGAGGCTGAATCTACACTCGAGGTACAAAGAGAAGCAACACTGGAGATTTGCCTCTGTCCAAAGTATAGTTGTCTAAATGTGTGTGTGTGTGTGCGTGCGTGTGTGTGTGTGTGATCAGGTGGAGGAAGGTAAACTGGTACGTGTTCAGCTGGAGCTCGCTCAGGTCAAGGCCGACATCGACCGCAGAATCCATGAGAAGGAGGAGGAGTTTGAAGTCACCAGGTTAGAAAACAAACGCTCTAACACACACACGCACACACACACGCACACACACACACACACACATGATTGTTGTCCTCTGCATATGGCAGAATACATCCATGGTGCACACACTGCATGCTTTTCATGAAACTATTTTGATGTAACTATTCAATCTTTGTTTTAAAAATGTTTTTACAGTAACTCTCACAAGAAACCCTGATACTTTTCATACGGTCCCTTAAGTAAACCATTAATTCATTACATAGCTATAAAAGATCCTTCATTCACAGTTGTACTCATTGATCCCCATATGAGGACATTTGTACCTGTGTTACACACCGACTAGTTCTTAGCTATGTCCTGTGCCATTTGCGGCGACTAGAAAGAACCACGCGCGTGCAGTGGAGTCGCTGCAGGCCAGCCTGGAGGCAGAGGCCAAAGGTCGTGCCGAGGCTATGAGGATGAAGAAGAAGATGGAGGGAGACTTGAACGAGATGGAGATCCAGCTGGAGCATGCCAACAGGAACAATGCTGAGCTGGTCAAAACGCTCAAGAAGCTGCAGCAGCAGATCAAAGTAGGAGTTTTATTTTGAAGGGAACCGCTTAAGAAAGCCTCCTAGTTTGAAAATGCAACAGCAAATAATCCCCGTGTTTCTTCCAGGATCTGCAGGTGCAGATGGACGAGGACGCCCGTCAGCACGACGAGCTGAGGGAGAAGTACAGCCTCCAGGAGCGGCGTCTGTGCCTGATGCAGGGAGAGATGGAGGAGCTGAGAGGAGGCCTGGAGGCGTCCGAGAGGGCCCGCAAACAAATCGAACAGGAGCTGGTGGACACCACGGAGAGGTTCAGTGAGATCATCATGCAGGTACACACACACACACACACACACACACAGAGCTGAAGTAAACATATGTAAGGGCATGGGAATTGATGGTTTGATAATCCTGTTTTTCTTGATTCTTAGTTATTTATTTGGATTTGTCATTTTCTTTAGTAGACGGGACAATCATATAATCTCAATTCATTTCATTATATTTTTCTCGCTCTAGAACCAAAGTCTGACCATCCTGAAGAGAAAACTGGAGGGCGACCTCGCCCGACTGTCCAGTGAGAATGAAGAGCTGATCTCAGAGTTTCGCTCTGCTGACGAGAGAGCCAAGAAAGCTGTGACTGATGTAAGCGGCATGACCACACACACAACCCCCCCCTACAAAGTTTCAACATTTGGCACAATTAAAAATGTCATAGTAAAGGCATAATAACAGGGGGGTAATATTTAGAGAAAAAACTTTATCTGAGATTAAAGTACCAAATTTAAGAAAAAGAAAACCTTGATGTTCTCTGAGATTAAAGTGTTAAATTTACAAGAAAATAATTTAGCCAGGTTGGATCAAGCTTTCTCATAAATTACTGACTTTTTAATTCAAGTTTCCTTCTTGTAAATTTGTAATTTTTCTCATGTAAATCGACCACTTTAATCTCAGCTGATATCTGAGTTTTTTTCTCGTAAATTTACGAGTTTTTATCTTGTAGTATTACCCCCCTGCCCCGGCCTCCATAAATGATTGATTTTTACCTACAATGGCCCTAATACGCCATTGCATGATTTGCATGATTTGCATGAAACAGACTTTAATTAATGTTCATGTTCATTTTGTCAAGACAACGATTCTGTACTGTTTACGGTGTCGCGTTGAGGTTCAGAATGAAGCGAGCATCCATGCATGTGTCCGCAGGCAACGCGACTGTGTGAGGAGCTTCGGCAGGAGCAGGATCGGAGCTCCCACCTGGAGAAGATCAAGAAGAACCAGGAGCAGAACCTCAGAGACCTCACACTGAAGCTGGAGGAGGCTGAGCAGCACGCTCTCAAGGCGGGAAAACGCACCATCCAGAAACTGGAAACCAGGGTGAGAAGCTGGCTTCATAGCAGGCAATAGAATTACCTTAAAAAGTGACAAAACCTGTACAGACACTACACCTGGCTCGAAGCATTAATCCATATATTGTGTTGATTCTTCGCTTAGATCAAGGAGGTGGAGAATGCGCTGGACCAGGAGCAGAAGCGCCACATGGAGACGGTGAAAACTCTCCGCAAGGGAGAGCGTCGACTCAAAGAGCTGATCTTCCAGACGGAGGAGGATCACAAGACCAACCAGCGCATGCAGGAGCTGGTGGAGAAACTCCAGAACAAGCTCAAGTCCTACAAACGGCAGATAGAGGACGCTGTGAGTACGAGTGGTGACGCTGGATTTAAAAGTCTTATTTTTTTTAAAAAATCTCTTTCTAATGAATGATTTGGATTTTCTGTGGTGTTTTAAGGACCAAGTTCTTTAGCTATATGTTTAGAGAGTTTTTAGACAGCACATTTCCCAAAATGGCTTATTTTACATTGTGTCACTTGTAATTATGCTACTTGGACACCAATAGAGTAGAATATATGTCCATCCATAAATAGCACACTTCCTTTTATTTCCTCAAAAGCAGAAATGTCAGCGAGCATGCTGAAGACATTGTGTAAGACAGCTGGGAACATAACAAACCTCTCTGTGTCACGGCAGGAGGAGCAGGCCAACAGCAGCCTGTCTAAATACAGGAAGACGATCCATGAACTGGATGATGCTGAGGAGCGTGCAGAAGTGGCAGAGATGACCGTAAATAAAATGAGGATGAGGAACCGAGCCTCCACCAATAAGGGCTTCACCTCGGTGGAGATCGTCCAGGTCACTAAGCCTACCAGCGGAGGACAGGACGGGTAGAGAGGGAAAGAGACACACACACACACGCCGCTAGCAGGTAGGCAAATCAGTATCATATCGAGTATCATCTTTCTATTATTATATAATATTGTTCAGTCTGTCTTATCTTTGTGCTCCCACAGAGTGACACACACCCATTCAGCCCTCCAGAGGACACTTGACTGAGGAAGAATGAGCTCAGGCTCCCGGGGAAAGTCTTAATACAAAGGCCCAGACAGAGCTCCTAAAGTCTTAAATAATTAAAAGAGTCTTTAACATCACCAACAGTCTTAATCAACGTAGTCTTAGGATTGGTCACTTCACTTGCACTAATCGATTTTAGCCTGCACGCTAAGTATGTTTTACTGTTCGCATGCCTTGAATGTATTGTATGTGTCTGCAGGCTTTGAACGTACACTGGAAAGTGTTTTTTTTTATTATGTGGAACTGCCAGGCACAGAGCTCCGGTCGTGTCTGACCTTTGCTCTGGTGGTTCTGTAAAGTGCTATATTGTTTCTAAGAATGAGTGTATGTATGTGTGTCTCAGTTAGTGTCTCTCCACTGGGGGGAGGAGTGTGTGAAGCTGTGTTCTCACGTCAACGATAGAGAGTCCACCTGTGTGCGTGTCGCTCCTGCGTGTGTGTTTATAGCGTGTGTGTGTGTAGTGGCTGGCTGCAAAGTCTTAATAAACTACAAGCAAATGAGCAGAAGGGTCTGTGGCTTATTTGGAGGGAGGGGGGGGCGGGGGTCACATTTAATGCTGCACACATCCTGCAACAGTTCACTTTCACTCTTTAGCTTTTATCTGTGGGCTAAACATGTGTGCAAAAATGACCGGAGGTTTGTGATAATGTGGTAACACACGCTCCTATTTAAACATACGCACCATGAAAGCATTATATGGACTGATGCATTGAAGGTATTATAACTGGATGTTGACACTGGGCCTCTACAAGACTGCATTAAATATGCTCTGATCAATATTTTTATATTAACAATGGATGACATGTACCCACAGAGAATTATCACCCAACACTGCAGTTTCTCACAGCTTTATGGAAGTTGTTTTTTTTTTGGTTTTTACGGACCGCAACTTTACTCTTTTAGTTCAGTCTCTCATAGATCAAGTTTTTAAGAAAAAATGCTGTTAAAATCACTATATGCGAGCAGCACAGAACCATATGGAAGACAAACAAAATGAAGCATTTAGCAGCTAATAGTCAGATATTTTGTCCCAGGAGGTAAAAAATATTGTCACCTGTTCCATGAAATTATTGTAAAATTAAATGTGGGATAAATTAAAATAACCCTTTCTAGTGATAGTAGCAGCGATGCTAATTTACACAAGTATAAATACTATTTGTTCTCTCTTAAAGAGACAGTTCACCCCATAAACGCTCTCTAAGCTACCTAAAGTTACAGCTCGGCTGAGGAGGATGTCATTAATGTTAACATCTCGTGGCGAGTAGATGCACGCTTCCTCTTGCGCGGTGATATGGACGATATCTCCAGCACTAGGCAAGATAAGAGGGACAATATGTATTTTTGATTTTGGGGTGAACTCTCCCTTGAAGTGAATGAAAGAAGAACAAGCAACAAGAACAAAAGGCACCCGTCTCATACATCAACATGGAATTTATTTTCATTTTAGTTTCAGATGAACGTTTCACATTTTGTACAAAATCATTAGAAAATGCCTGACAATCCCATGGCTGTTCCTCGATTAGCGGCTTCAGACACCGACAGATTAATGGGAATCATGCAGCATCCTGGACCATCTGATGAGGCTCACGCTGAGCTCCAGATCAATCAAATTATAATCCAGTTATGGCCAAACAATCGCTACCCCAGAGTGTACGATCTTGAAGCCTGGTCATAACCTGACAATATGGTACTGCCACATGTAGTAATGTACAGAGTACAGATGCAGTAGAGTGAGGCGTACTAGGAGGCTGTCATTGAAGATTTAGCACTCACTGCCTTTTACCACCCAAATAATGTCTCTGATGTATGGACAAAGTACCACGTCAACAACACCATGCATGTTTTATTACGCATGACACATCATTGGTTATGTAGATTAAAAATGAAAAAAAAGATCATTAATATCAGAGTTTAAGATCAACCAATGACTGCAGGCCTAAGGAGGGGGGAGAGGCCCACTGAGCCTGTTTGGATGAGGTAAAAGTGAGCAGGAGATGGACAAGTGGAGGCTAATTACTCAGTGTTTTGCTAATGTACATGCCCAACACACACACACACACAAATGGAGTCTCAGCACAAGTGCACAGCCACACTTATTCGCAAACACCTCTGCCTCATGCCAAAGGCTTCCAAATCATTCTTTGGAGGGTAAACTTGAGCCAGATGAGCGATGCCACAGTCCTGGCAGGACAGTGTGTGACTGTATGAGAGAGGAAAGGGTCAGTAAAGATAGTACACACACTGTCGATTAAGATCTGAAATGAAAATAGATTTTATTATTAGGCCAATGCAAAGAGATTCCCCCTCTCAAACAGAAGAAACCATGACATTGGGGCAGAGAGGCACTTACACAATCACTTTCATTTTACACAGTGCTTGCGTCTGTGTGTCTTTAAGTGGAGACACAGCTACATTTTTTTTTTTTTCGACCAAACGTCCAACACACACACACACACACACACACACACACACACACACACACACTCACATATACTCGTTTTCACATTGGAGCATGTTCTTTTTTTTTCTTTTCTTTTTAGCAGTTGGCACATGTACATGCAAAGCGTCAGTTTGGCCTGCGCAGGCAAACTGAGGGAAAAGGGAGCGAAGGAGGGAGAAATAGATGGACATGTTTGTGAACAAACGCACAGATAGACTGACAGACGGGCTCTTGAACACTTTGCGCGTTTAAAAACACCCCGTCTTTGACCCTGCCCCCCCCCCTTGTGTCACATGTTCATAGCAGCACCAGAGGAGCCCTCTGATTGGTGGGTACAGCCGTCAGTTAAGTCAGTCAGTCAGTCTCAAGGATGAGCGGCGGTTGCTCGTTCTCCTCCTCTAAGCGCAAGTCGCTGAGGTCGTCTTCAAGGCCCGCTCCTCCCACGGCGCCCTGCTCTTCACAGTAACCTAGGAAACAAGAGGTCACAAGGGCCGAATACTGAAACAAAACAACTTTGACCAGTGTTCATAAAAAACATTACAAAATGAATTTCAAGGACTTTCTAGTCACAGACACAAACACACACCATTTGAATTTCAAGGACTTTTTTAAAAACTGTGAAATTCCAGTACTTTTTCCCTAAAAAAAAAAAAAAAAAAAAATTGGGCCACCTTGTTTTCTTACTTACCTTCTGTAACAAAGTCAAATGTAATATAAAAAAAAATATATATTATAATTCTATAAGTACAATTCCTCTGTAAATAAACTACTTCCCTACAATTACCACATTCCATCAACCAAACTTCCTGAGACGTGTAAAATAAAGTGTTAGTCGAACATTTGTGTGACATACCTTTAGTGACGGCGGCACTGTAGGTCTGGGCCACAAGTGGCCGGTCATGTGACTGCTCAAGGATCTCATTGGCTGGCTCAGCACTGCCGTCTAACCTGAGGGGATTCAGGAACAGGAATCTCTCAAAACAACGCTCAAAATACAGGCTGTTGGTTGTGTAAAAACTTGCATGGTCACTCTACATCTGCTGTATTTGCTCCGTGTACTCTGTGGGTGTTACCTGTGCTGCTTCATAAGTGTGCATTCCCCTCCCTCTTGGGGATCCAGGTTGTACAGATACAGGTAACCATCAGCCGCAGCCACCAACAACCTGGGAATCTTCTGAATCCTGATTCAAAACAATAAAAACAAACAGACATTTAATGATGAAGTGCCTTCAGCGACCAATAGATTCTGTGTTGTTTGTTGTGCAACTGCTGAAACTGTGTTTGGATCAAAGTCCTCCTTGTTTGAAGTAATGATCTGCAGCACTTTCTCATCAAAAGGACTCTATTACAGACTCCTGCAAGCTCATTAAAAACGTGCTCTTCTAAACTGTGTTGGGTAACACCTTCTCAGATAAACTCCAGGGCAGCAGGAGGATGAGGATTCATATTTTATAGACGAGACCGCGTTAGTAAACATCATCAACTGGAATGATCACAGCGACCGAGTCATGAAAAACATGCCACAGTCTTATTTATTTGAATAATAAATGAAGATGGAATCAAAAGGCAGAACATAAATATACATGCTATGTATGTAAATCTGGCCATAAGAACAGCAACACACACAAAAGCAGTGCTATACGTGTACATATTGTATGTTTGCATGTACATGTGTGTATACTCACACAGCTAAGGCGCAGATGTTCTTATGTCCGCAGAAGGGCAGACGTACGGTGGCGAAGGCTCGCCCCTGGGTGAACATTTCCGTGACCTGAGAAGGCAGGTAGGTGGTGGACGCCATCAGGACCTTGCCCAGGTACCCTCCCCATGTGGTGGGCTCCTCCGCTGGCCTACACACACACACACACACACACGAAGCATGTAAGAAGCCTCCGTTTCTCTGAGGAACAGGTAAATGGGCAGGAAGCTCCCAGAAGCTTTTTAATCATCAGACGTAGCAATAGGACGGAGACAGAAAGGTACGTACACATACTTCTCCTTCTGCGTCTCTAATTTGAAGATGTGGACCGTCTCTGTGTTGCTGGAGGCCGACAGGTACAGGCCTTCCATGCTGAAGGCCAGCGAGCAGATGCTCACACACCTGAAGATAAGAAACACACATGTACAGGGGAGCAGGTGAACACAAATATACAGTTCACACGAGCACATGCACAACATGAATAGGGCTCAAATAAAAAAAATGTTTTTTGGCCGCGGTGAAAATGTGTTTTTTTTTTTTTTTTGGAAAGGCTGAATCACCAGAGAATATGGATTGAAGCAGAATATTTCGTTAGATAAAAAACTATGGCATTTGTCTTTTTTTCAATAAAAATGCTGTGGAGTTATTGGAAATTATGGATTTGAAAACAGTCCTACACATAATAGTGAAGCCTAACCTTTATCTAAAACTGCACAAATACCAGGTTTAAACAGAATAAATAGACGGAAAAAAAAACGCTCCAATGTTGACTTAGAATTACAATGTCAGCATAATGAATGAAGCTCCAAACTTTTCAGTACAGCCCTAAAAACACCAAGCTAGTCCATCACAGTAGAACAGCTATCATTTCTAAAATACTGCATTCCATCAATCATGTACCTCTTGACTCCTCTTCGAAACTCAAAGAGCTTCTGTCCCTCTGGGATTGAGAAGACACGGATGACTGTGCCCTGGGAGGAAGAGAAAGACAAAAGATACGCAGGAGGATGACGACGACGCTTGGAGGCGAAGCAACAACAGTGATTCGTATTTGCTCGGGCGGAAAACTAAATCCCACACAAATAAGCCGCGTGGACATCAGACCAATGTACTTTAGTACAGTAACTGTATTACCTTCTCTGAGGCTGTGGCCAGTTTGGTTCCACTGGCATCGAAAGCCAGAGCCGCTAATGGGCTGTCGTGGGCTGGAATCATATTAGCCGCTCGCTGGAAAACACATAGAGACACTAGTTAGAGATGCGCTACTGAAAGAATAAAACAAAACCGTGAGTGTCGGCTGTGACTGATGACAGGAAACGCCGGCTCAGGGTCTCACAGTACAGCTTACATTGTATTTATATACAATTTAATACGCAACAGAAACCTCAGCCGTACATGCAACAAGTATGTGTGTGCCATGGCATGTTATGCATGATAGAAAAATGCTAAGGGAGGAAATACAAGGCCGAGGAGAAAAAAGGTTTATTAAAGAATGAGCTTTAGTGTTGGTGTTCACCTACCAGGTTGACCGTGTCAAACACTTGGACCTCTCCTATCGTAGCACTGCCTGGGTAGGCCAGATAACAGTTATCATTGCTGATGGAGAGGGCGCACAATCCTGGAGAAATATGAGCACAAATACAAACTGATTATCAAAGGAGGCCAAAGACAGAAAGATAAATAAGACCCCGAGAGAGCCCCGTTTATCTGAACTTGACAATAAAAGTGAAAGTGACAGAATGACTCAAGCACATAGCGATGACTACAATCACCAAACTGTTTAGAATACTTCCGAGCATGGAGTGGGTTTTTTGTTCAGTGGGTGTAAAAAATAAAAAGGCAAACGTCACAGAAGTAACTCAGACCGCAGTGACCGTTTTCAGCCTGGAGGGCAACAGAATTAATTGTGAACACAGAAAGAAACTTAGAAAGAGAAAGAGAAAACAAAAATCGTCCAAACCCTGAGGGAAGTCCCTGGTATCAGTTTGAGCACATAATAAACCCCACTATTGCTCAAGTTTTTTCACCCTATGAGCATTTTACCATCATATACCACATAGTAGGGGTGGGGGAAATAATCGATTAATGTAAGAATAGAGACTGAAACTCTAAAACTTCATTTTTCTCCAAAAAGAACTGAGATGTTGCTACTGATGGTCAAAGGTGTGTCCAGCAGTATTGTGTGATTTGTTGAGGGGATCACACAAAATGCCAGTTTTACGGATTTATTTTGCGTACCATTAATTTTTTAATTGGCAACTTTGTGAGAAATAAAGATGCAGATCCAAGAGTACCAAATGTATTTACGTAACGAGAATTATTATTTTTTTTTGTATAACTTGAACTTGTTACTCTTAAAGTCACTGAGAATTGAGAAATACAGAAAAAGACTTTTAAGTTAAACGTGTTTATTTGTGCAAGTTTAGCATGAATAAATGTTAGCTTCTATCTTAGGTTCGCCTTTGTGCGTTTACATTATTGCAATCAGTTGATATAACTCTATAATCTTATACACACACTTTACTCTGCCGTCATGCCATTATTTGCAACACCGCCTTGATTAGCGCACAGAGACAAAGATTCAAACCTCTGCTGCGTACTATAGCTACTATACTATACACACACTACACACTATGTTACTCGTCATGCTTCACACTCACCTGAAGGGTTGGGTGGAGTTTCTCTGATAGTGTGCAGCACTTTCATGTCTCGGATGTTGTGAATGTACAGTGACTCCTCCAGACAAACTATCAGCCTCTGCAGAGGTTCCACAAAACATCAACAACATCACTGTCAGAGGCGAACACTAACCACGACATATGCACAAGATAAACACGCCGACTGTCGTTTGATGAATATGTGAATGTCGGACAGACAGTGCTTCGCTGCCCTCCTCCTCTTCCTACCTGTCTGTTGAGTTTGACGGCCAGTATGGTGTTGGAATAGGAGTAGTTGCAGATTTCGGTTCCCTTCTTGAAGTGACAGACTTTGAGCTTCCTGGGGGCCTTCAGGCTGACGATGGCCACCAGGCTGCTGGAGAACAGACGCTCCACGATACACACATCCTCAGTGTCCGCTGTAGTGGCACACACAGACACACAACTCATCACTTCACAATGCTCACTTATCTTTTATTAGCTGCCTCTGTGTGACTCCAACACTTTTTAAGGGAGTAAAATGGTGCAAAATGAAGGCATCACCATTTGGGAAGTAAGCTAATTCACAGAGGTTTTGTTTGTTCCTGAACACACCGTCAAACCTGCATATGCATGTTCTGTAAACGCATCGACCTATAGCTGGGATCATGAATAATAGATGATAGCACTTACTGGCCTTATGTCTTCCTCTGACTGCCTACACAACTTGAGTGTCCTACTACCTGCTTTGCAATGGCTATTCAAATTGAACAGCATTATCAAAAAAAGGTGCAGGTTGGCTCAACCGATATGCCAAGTTCACATGCAACATAAGACTGTTGCATGTGATACTGTCATACTATAAATGATGTACATCCAACAATGAGGAGAAAGCTTGATGTAAGTGTATGTGGGTGCGGGACGTGTTGACACAAATCATTAATATGTAAAGTTTAAAGCAACGTTCTAATGGTGCAGTTCATTAAAACAGTGACTAAACAATATGACTGAGGAATACTATAACACAATAGTGATACTTTGAACCCTGTGTATATACACACAAGCATGTTGTACTCCCTGAGTGAGAGCATTGGAAAGTAAAAACAAGAGCAGAGAAAAAAAATACTTACTACATTCATATATCTGCTCCAATTTGTCCACAGAGGACAGGGAGAAAAACTTGTATCCTGATTTGGTGCCAACAGCTAAGGACCTACAAAAATAACAGAAATGGACACAACAACAGCATTGAACGAGCATTGCATCAGCAAGCTATTACACCCATACACACTGGATATTTATAGATTCCAATGTCGTTATTACTATCATTTCAAAGTGGAGGATCAGCCTGTGGTCTCGGCGTCACTGTATGTAAGTTATTGGTCAGATTGTGACAGTGGTCACAGGACTGATGCTGTTTTGCAATAAAATACCAGGCCTCTGCGGTCCGCAGCAGTCACCAGCACATTTAACGGACTACGCCTCGTGTACCACAGCTGCGTATCTAGCGTCTTATTGAAGACTACAAGAAATAAAGTGACCCATTTTGTGACTGTTGCAACCTTATCTAACAGTCCCCAACTGTAGCGCCGGTCCCAAAAATAACTCAACGCCCAAAAACATACAAAACATACATGGACTATATTCTACAATTCTGTATATCAATCATAACAATCGTCCCCACAGCCTCCCAATAAGTGTACGTGACACTTAACCTGCATGTGTGTTGTTGCTAAAGTTAGCCTCGGACCACACAGCATCATGTTAGCTCGCTATGCTAGTGACGGGTGAAATAACACGTAACCTAGCGCCCACTGAACAGTTCACTTAGCTAGCTAAAATCTGCGTGTATTGATAGTTATTTAAACTGTGAGACATAACACCCAGACTGTTTCACTTCGTGCCCTGTCACCCCGTGAGGCGTCCAGACAAGTCCAGAGTGAGCTAGCTAACGTCAGCTAGCTTGACAGCACAGGCCATCGGATCCCCAGACCCTCTCTCCCCGGCCCTGCCTTACGTGTTGTCCTGGTTGAAGTTGGCGAAGAGAAGCTGGCTTCCGCCAGCATCCCCGCTTTGACTGGCCAAGTTCATGGACTCGGCACCATCGACATATACAGCTCCCGTAGAAATAGCAGCAGTTGAGCTGAGATTAGTAATGTAATAAGGGCCAGACGTGTTGAGCCTCAAGGAGCCATCTCTTTCTCCTGGCCCCGCTGTAGTGATTGTTGTTGTTTTTCACAGGGGCTGTTGCTCCCCTTACTGCGCATGCTCCGAGGACGCAGCGTGCAGCGCCTTTAAAGAGCCAGGACAGTTTTATCAGGTGCGGAGTCCTGATGATAATTCATGTAGTCATGTACGATATGACTGTGAATGTGAATTGTTTTGTCTGATATCTCGGCTCCACGTGAGAGAGACAGCAGGAGCCAACACGGCTCTGCTGGAATCTATTGTACAGTAACTCTTCATGAATTTATGTAACAGCGCCGCCTACCGTAGATATGTGCGAACAACATATGCATGTTATAAGCAAGATACATTTATACCCTGACTGATATATTAAATAATAACATATCATTAATAATACATGCTAGTTCCTTTCTCCTCTTGAATCCTAAATTGAATATTACTGTTTATCTAGTTTGTACCACACAAGTTGTAAAACTGCTTTAACTCATCTCCATCTTTTTTCAAATATTTCTTACCTTTCTTAAAAATTGTAAATATGTCCATGTTCGATCAAACATTCCATATTAAACTAAAACACTGTGCAGTTCAGCATGGTATATTTGGTGAAGTACATTGTGAGTTACTTTCTCCACTTGTAATATGTGATTAGTTTTTTTGATTTGGTCATATTTCCAATTATTTGTGAATAAAGCATTAAAAAATGTACACAGGTCACATAGTAAAAAATAAATATTTTGTGATGGTGCATGCATGAATTCTCTCTTCTTCTTTTTTTTTTTTTTTAAATTTAAGCTGTATGATGTGCCATATCTGCCAACATGTTTTCTTTCCCATTATATAATAGAATATATATATATATATATATATATATATATATATATAAAATAAGATATGACATAATAATAAGTGAAAGAAATAACTTTATTTTGCAAAACATAAGTGAAAATTGCATATGGTTACATTATTCCTGTGGGCTACTATTATAACACATGTTGTACAAACCTATATAAAGTTATGCATATTATCACTTTAGGTGTAAACCCATTAAAATCCCATATCCAACATGATATGAGCCCATAGAGTTTTTAAAATAAGTGAAAACAGATATTAAATATAAGTATATGTCTCTATTAGTAAATGTTTATATATATGCATGTATTGGCCGTGTATCAGAATGTATCTATCAGTTGCATATAACAGGTTTGAACCCATTTCTAACTAAAGGTTAACTAATGAAGGTGAATAATTCAAATACTTTTGAGCGTTTCTTTCAGCTTTTGTGAACTCCATATTGGTTATTTTCTGCATGGCCTTTCTTTTCACGTGCACTGTCTTTAAAGTGAGTGTCACAACTTCACGTACATTATTGCACTGTGGCGCAGGAGCAGCACCGTCTGGGGCGTTGGATGAGAAGGAAACAGTTAGTGATCTGGTGTGTCAACTGTGTGATTTGGGGTGTGACTCACAGTTTCTGTCTCACTTACTTTTATTCCAGTTTCAGGTGTAAGTCTGAGCATGTCAGAGTGTGATTATGTGCGAGCTATACAAAGCATTAAATGGCTAACTACACAAAGCCAGAGACAGGCTCCGCAGCTCATCCTGTGTGAGGATCTCACAGAACCAAAGACGGATGTAGAGTAGTAACACTATCAGCTAGTTGGCACAAGTATAAAAAAAAAGAAAGAAAGAAAGCAAGAAAAAAAATTGAGAAAAGGTGAGAAAAACACAAAAGCTCAGCTGCTCTGGGAGAAGAAATACATCCACCGTGATGAACTTTTATAGCTTATGAATGCCTCTGTTGTGCTTAACAGCAGTGATGTTAAACTAATCCTTGTTTCAGTTCAATCCTTATTAACAATCAGGTGTTAGTAAGTATTAACAAGTGCTTCATTACATTTCAAAGTAGGAATTCACTAAATGATAATACTTGAGTACATAAACCTGTATTACGGGCAGTGGAATGTCGCCAAGTATATTTACTTATACTTATATACTAAGTGCTTTACCTAAGAACATTTTTGAGGAACTTGTACTTTACTTAAGTATTTGCATTTTATGCAACTTTATACTTCTACTCCACTGCATTTTGAAGGCATATATTGTACTTGTTTACAATTATTACAATTGCAATTATTTGATAACTTAATTGAACCAGACTCAGGAACAGTTTTATCCCACCGGCCACACGACCTGAGCTCTGCGAAGTGTCACTACTTACATATGTTTATAGTACACACATCAGTTTATTCCACATATTAATACATTATTACAGTATACAGTATTTCATTCCACTGTACAGTATTTAAAAATGTTACATTCTGTTTTATCTTATGCTATTTTATATGTATATATTTAACTTATTCCTGCCGTTTACTTGCACTATTATGTCTCTTGCTCTATTTTATTGCACTATTTTGTTTCTTTATTTCTTTTTTATGTCTTAAGTATACTGTATGCTGCATTTTCTGCAACTTTATACTTTTACTCCACTGCATTTTGGAGGCAAATATTGTACTTTTTACTCCACTACAATCATTTCATAACTTAAGTTATTAGTGACTTTGCAGATTGTGATTATCAATAAAAAATAAATAAAACAACTAATAAATGACGGTGTATTATTATAAATGAACGTAGCTAATTAAAAATGATCTGCACCTTTACCAGCTACAACATTAAAGTGACGCACACATTCATTTTTCACATAATTCAGTAAAATAATGTATATCAAATCTGAGATAGGCCATTTTGCGTAATGAGTACTTTTACTTTCGGTAGTATATTTTGATGCTAATGCTTTTGTACTTTACTGAAGAAAGATTTTGAATGCAGGTGTGTATTTCTACACTGTAGTATTGCTACTTTTACTTCAGTTAAATACCTGAACACTTCCTCCACCACTGATTACTGGACTATTACAGCACTATTCAGCAGAACAAAGACCTACTAAAAGAGCCTTACAGATACCTTTACTTTGAAAAGTCATCACTAAATGACCACAGTGACTCCATCTATTAAGTCAACGAGAGCAGCTCAGTTCTTTGTTTGCTCCTGTGCGGCTGTGGCTGTGCCCTTTGACACAGTTGACTGTTTTCAGGGACCGGCTGTCTGCCTCACCTCCAGAGGTCTGTCAGCACAGGCCGACCTCCAACACACTGTGTACTGGCCTTTGGTTTACACAGGCACATAGCGTCCGAATAAACACGATGGACGGAGAGACAGAGGCTGGGTTTGTGACGTGGAAAGCAAAGTAGAACGCCCGGCTTGTGGAAAAAGTTTATCTTGGTGATGATGATAAGATGGTACAGAAAATATACACAATGTTACTCACTGGATTCCAAACATTAATATGATGTTATATGAAGTGTGTGTACGTCCTGTAGAAACGTTTGACAGTAACCACCGCATTGTATATGCATGTTAGCTGTACATACAGTTTGTGGGGACGCTGTACAGAAATGTTCGTCTGGCCACCGTCATCAATATTTTGAATCTTATCTCTGAATGCACCCAGGAGGTGAATGTGTAACATGTTTCTGTTTGAAGCGCGGAAACTTGTTTGGATGTCTGTGTGTGTTTGCATAAAGTATCTGTTCTGTCTCACACAGCTGCTGCACCGGGCCACACAGAGCCTCTGCTGGCCACTGTTATTGTTGGGTAATATTTAATTTTCCATTCGGTTTGAGCGTGTGCATGTTGTGTGAAGGGCAGCATGATTAGATCTGTAAAATAAAATTGAGAGAGAGAGAGAAGGAGATGCTTCCTTTTTTATTATGAGCAGATGCATGTACTACAGAGCTGTAGTATATGTTCAGAACACTGCTGCAAAGATGGACTATATTAGTCGAAATACCAATAAACACATTTGTCTTAAAGCCACGTTACCTTGAGATCATTCTGACACATTAAATTATTTACAATTTGTTCCTGTTTGCTTTAAAACCCACATATCAAAGTTCATATTGCCAGACTAAACCTCTTTACTTTTTCTTGGAAATAAGGGTTTGTTAGGATTTACATTATACAAGAAAAAAACATACACTTTGAGGGGATTTCACAAGCTGTTTCATATGTTTTTTTATAGTCAAAATATTTACATGACTACTTTAAGGCCAATAAATAAATACATAAAGGGCTCCACGTGTTTGTTCCTGGTGTGTGTGGAGTAGGGAATCTATAAGGAAATTATCGTTTTTATATATGTGTCTATTCCTTTTTGGACTTTTCTGCAATCTTTTAACTTTTTTGCAGTGTTTCATTTAAAGTATTTTGCGAAAAATGTTACATTTTTGTGCAGTTTAAAAACAATGAAACCATCAGAGGTTTCACTCACATCACAACTCATAATCAAGTGTGTTGGGAACCACTAGTTTAATCTTTCAAAATGTGTTGTATTTCATAAGCTTTTAATATTATTTATTCAAAGTCTTAATCTGAAAAGTAACTAAACTGTGGTATACATGTAGCAGAGTAAAAAGCCCAATATTGCCCTGTAAAATACAGTGAAGTAAAAATACAGTTGCATAAAATGTAAATAAAGAACAAGTACCTTAAAATAATACTTCAGTACAGTATTTGAATACATGTAAAGTTAGTTCCCAGCACTGATTAAAATATGCAGAAAATATAACTCAACACAGTTAACTGAATAATTAAAAATGAAACATCCAAATAATGAGAAAACACCTTTTTCTAGGTGTTTCCTGAAGGGGTACGCGGTGCGTTTAGGGAACCTTGGACTTTCAAACTCCTGTCCAGATTGTAGCTGACAAATGTTTTTTTGTTTGGCCCACCAGTGTTTGTTTAAATATGCTCTCACCAATGGCACACGAAGGTAGTACACCACGAATAACTTTTTTTTTTTTTAAAAGTATAATAATTGTGTCTGTATGTTCCTGTATGTTATGTACCAACAACATTTAAATGTCACACCAGTCGTGGAAAATGAAAAGTGAGGCAGTTGTGTTGTTGTGGGGAGCTGTCGCTGCTGTTATCATCAGCCTGGATAGGGGAAAGGGGAGGGAGGAGAGGAGGGGGGGAGGAGGGGGGAGGAGGGGTTACAAACCCAGTCCCGCGGAACATCCTGCAAACACATTTGAGACTCGGGAGCAAAACTCTGAACAGTTTCCCCTCACGCGCCGCTCGCTCCGTGTTCCCGCCGGCATGGCTCGTTGCTCGACCCCCGGAGAAGTCCCGACACTTTAGATAAAGTCGCGCAGCTTGTTGTCGCCTAGTTGACTCTGCAGGTCGATGTCGGACTCCTGTGTTTATGTTCGGGCGCGCGGCGTTGGGACATCCGGAATGGGGGATCCGTAGGAGGAGACGACGCTCGCGGCTGTGCTGTTGGTAAATAGAGCGCACCAACGCGCTCGCGCACACAGCCTTACACACGAGATGGACTTTAAGAGGACAAAATTTGGAAGGTAATTATTATTTTTTTTTTCTCAGAAAAGTTGGAATGCTGATGTCTGGCAGCAGCCTATTTTTCATGTGTGCCACATCCTGTTCATCCATGCGCACTGACGCGCTGGCACAGGCACAATCAGAGGGATGTTATAGATTAGTGTGTGTGTGTGTGTGTGTGTGTGTGTGTCAGAGAGAGAGAGAGAGAGAAAGTAACGAGTTTATCTTCCTTATCGATTAATGTGCAGATTATTTTCTAGATTAATCGATTAATAGTTTGGTCTATAAAATGTCAGGATATAAAGAAAAATGTCCATCTCAGTTTCTCAAAGTCTGGTGATTAGGGCTGCACGATATGAGGAAATGAAAATAATGAAAGTAAATTAATTCCAACATTCTTTTATTGAACATTAAACTGAACACAAAAGACACCCAAAAAAATAAAATAAATAAATATATATATATATAGTTTAATTTTAAAGTGCAGTTCCTACTGATACTCTTTCAACTAACTAAATAAAATCCCTGAGTGCAATATTGCTGTCTTTCGCATGTGTTTTTTTGCGCAGGTTAAAAACCGATATATTGTAAAGAGGATGTCTTTAAATGTCTTGTTTTGTCAGTCCGAAACCCTTAATATGACATAAAACAGGAAGCACCCTCTCCATATTTGAGAGGATGAAAACAACATTTTTGTGAAACAGCGATTAATCAGTTATCAAAAATAGTCTGCGATTATTTTGTCGATCGACTAATCGTTGCAGCTCCAACTTTTATTACTATGGAAGAAGAACCCAAAACGGGCTAACAAGAGCTCTTATTAAGAGTTTCACTTTTACCATCAGAGTGCTTCTCCATCTGTCTTCCCATCCATCTTTCCCCTGTCCAGGTTCCTTTATTGGCTTTAGTTCAGTAGTTAGTTTTCTGTATCATGTGCAGCTGCATTTCACTAGAGATTACGTCACATGCACAGCAGTTTACAGTATCTCACGTTGAGTTCTGCTTGGGTGCATTCATCAGTCAGTTAGCCTCTATGTCTGTGTCTTCCTCTGTTTATGTGTGTGTGTGTGTGGGAGATGGCGATAATCGTGAGAACCAGAGCTTGAGTCCCAGAGGAGATGAACTTGATCTTTGCTGTAAAAGGAATAGTCCTGGAGTTACAGCGAGTGTATACTCACACACATTCCTACAGTGTAAACTAGCTCATTAGATCCAAAGGTTCTGATCCTCTTAGATGCAACCGATCCTATTAATGTATGGAATGTGCCGTAATGGGCTTTGTCGACACTGAAAACACTCGCTTTGTGAGTCGAGAAAACGCGCCACACAAGAACAAGATTTCTCGAAACCATATGACACGCGCGTGCTGAAAAGAAGAAAAGTGTGTGGAAAGACCAAATGTGAATACATGGAAGCGAGAAAATAGAAAGAATAGTGTGCTGATGAGGACAACAATGCCCCCTCTGATCAGAGCCTGTGAATCCCTATCCTGTCCTTTCCGTTCATTACACACACACGCACTCACACACACACACAGAGTTCTGTCATAACCGATTAGAGGACATCAGAGTGCTACATTCAGGTCCATTGATATCCCCACAATACCGCAACAGTGCTCAGAAAAATACTGCTCTCTTGTTGTGCACTTGGCACGGCCTGCGGAGCTGCAGGGGAAATCTAAAGGAACAGCAGACAAACAATCATCTAATGTTACTAAATGTTTTCTTTCTCATCTTGAGAACGATAGAGCATGTGACACAAGCTTTACTTGTTCATTTTTGCAGTGGGAATCATGCAGACATTCACATGTGAGCAGAACTTTAATGAAGGCGATTAAGAGTGTGTATTACAATAATACAGCTGCAGGAAGTCTAGAAAAGTCTAAGAACTAAAGATTAAGACTGATAGTAAACAGAAAAAAAGTGTGTGTGCGTGTGTGTGTGTGTGTGAAAGACAGATTTGTGCATTAAAAGCCCTGATGCCTTGTACCATCAACCTGACCTACAACAGAAAAACACAGACAATCTTGTTATGAGGGTTCTGCTGGTGAGTGCACACACACACACACACACACACACACACACACACCAACTTGTGGTTGTATGACTTTAGCAGCCAGTCAAGTTGCAGTTTACGTTAATGTGCAGAGGCACAATAACACAACCCACAAATCCCACTTTCTCATTCTTTCTCTGTCTACCAAAGCACACGTGAGTTTCTGAAAAGATAAAATTGGTAAATAAGATGCCATAGGTGCAGCACCATAAAATAAAGTTTGTCCTTTATAAAATCAGATAAGTAGCGTGTTTTCTTTTTTCTTTTTTTTTATCTAGACAGGATGCCGTTTACCACATATTGATGTCTTATCTAGGTTTCCTTTTAGTTGCAGATAAATGAGTATTTTAAACGCACATTAAGTCATTTGTGCCGCTAAGGGTCTCTCTATCAGAACAGTAACAAAAGACGGACTTTGGTGACGTTGTGAAGTAGCGTGGGATCATGGGAGTTCTTGTATTCATTGTTTAACATCCACCATTGAAAATCTATCTGATATTACTCGGGCAGAAATCCTGTTGACGGACGAGGTAATGTATGTTTATTCAAGTTCATGTCATTTCATTCTAATGAAATAGCCCAAATAACGTTAGTTAACTTGCTAACTTACCTTTACGGAAATGTTAAATGCCACACCAATACTTTTTATACAATACTCGTTTTAAAGGACCACAATGGAAATAAACTCTGAGGCTTGATTGTGTTTTATCCTTTTGACAAATATTATACAACGAGATGTGCATATACGTATATATTATTTTTTATAAATATTTGAATCTAATCATTTTTTATATTTTGTTGATGAAGAAATTCAATCAATCTATTAAAGTTGTCCCTCTCTCTTTGTCCCATAATCTTCAATCAAGAATAATCTGCTGCATCACGAGTATACGAGTAATACAAACAATAGTAAACATTAGGTTTTTAGACATTTATGTGGAAATGTTACATATTACACCTTTCATTTGTTTGTAATTACTTTTAAAAGATTAATATAAGATTTTTTACTAAAATGTGTGGTTTGGACTCTGAAAATGACTTTTAGTAATCCAGCGTTTTACACACTTTTAGGTGAGTGTTACGACAAGTGATGCTCTGCTTCTTCTTCTGATGTGCAGAATTAATAGAACAATACAACAAACAGCTATAGGGCGCGTGTGTGTGTGTGTGTGTGTGTGTGTGTGTGTGTGTGTGTGTGTGTG
>CALSBV010000306.1:3940171-3995983 GCA_943590825.1 Bovichtus diacanthus
CAACATAACAAATATAATGCAAATATAGTTACTGGTTAGTGGTATCCTGTTGTCGTCGTACAGGCAGTGACATCACTGGTGGCCATAGCAACGCAGACAGTTGCCCCAGTAACGATGGGGCGTAATAAAATTCAGACAACGTGATGTGGATTAGAGACCTGTAAATCCTCCAAGAATGACCATCACACACACGAACACACACACACACACACACACACACACACACACACACACCATTGGCCTTCGTTGGCACAGCACACAGTGACTTATTAACTAATAAAGCTGCACCTACTTTTCCCTCTAGATCTGTATTCATTACCTGAACACACCCCCTCTGTCTCTCCCCCTTTCACTTACTCCCACTCTCTCTCAGGTTCATGAACTGCAGGGTCCCAGCCAGTAAGAGATACCAGCCCACTGAATATGAACATGCTGCAAACTGTGCCACACATGGGGTGAGCCAAGCAAACACAAACAGACGGACAGACACACACTTTCAGGCTAAAAGCGAGCTTTTCTTTATATGTTCTGCTTCACTCTCTCTCTCTCACACTGTCCCTGTGCTTTCTGTGTTTAGTTAGTTTGTCAGTCCAGAGAAGCCTCTGAAAAGATGGAGAGGATTGCAAGGAATGAGGCAGAATACAGAGGATTTCTGGCCTTGCCATAGAGGCTATAATCTGTGATTCAGCCTGTATTTTTCTCTAATCTGCTGTAATCCCTGTGCACTTCCGCCTCCGACAGAACAAGACAGACAGTGAATGAAACAGACGGAGAGACATGAAAGAATACAGAGAGGAAACATGGCCATACTGTAACGCCTTAAATGGGCCGGCGTTTTCTGATACTTCCATTCATTCATTCATTCAGCTACCGCGCCATGGCAGGGCAGTGTATCCCATAAATATCAAATATCTTCTTCATCTTTTGTTAGATACAGAATCAGTTAAAGGAATAGTTTGACATTTTGGGATTAACACTTATTTGCTGATACTGAAACTGGCTCTGTCCAAGTGTAACACATCTACTTACTGACATGTTACGAAATTGACATTTTTACACTTTTTTTTTTTTTACGTATTCAACATACAAGATAGATATAACATGTTAATTGGTGAGCTTTAGAGATCCTGGTTGGGGGAATTTGTTACTGTTGGACAGAGTGAGGCGAGCTGTTTCCAGTTTAGTGCTGTTAGCCTCATAGTTATGGCTCAATTTCACTGCTCGACTTTAACTCGACTGAACTCACTTTTGGTACCAGGTCCACTGCAGATAGTGCCCCCTCAGTGTAGGTGGGATTCTCAGCTGATATTGAGTTGAGTTGAGCAGCACCATGCAGTGGAAATGCAGCGTTGGATGACGGTCATGTGCGTGGTTTTGAACTCAGTCAATAAGGTTTATTTCCTGAAATGTTGAACTCCAGGTTGCAGCTGTTTCTCCTGGATTCAAAGAGAGAGGAATGTTAACAATGTCTGGAAGACATTTTAGAAAAATGCCTCGTTAAATTCCTATTGGTTGCAAATACTAGATTTTATGTATTTATTTTTAATACACTTTTGAGAAATCAGAATATTTGAAAGAAAAGACTTAAAGGCGACGTAAACTTCAGTGTGTGTATCGTGATGCAATGATGAGAAACTATGTTTTTGTGTCTTTCTGATCTTTTTTAGTTGTGGATCCTCCCCAGTCTGGTGGGCGGGTCTGTGCTCTACTTCCTGTCTTTGGACCAATGGCATCGCGTGGCTGCCTGGCTCTATGGCAGCGGCCTCACTGGCCTGTTCGTCACCTCAACACTCTTCCACACCGCTGCCTGGAAAATCAGCCACCTCCGGTGTGTGTGTGTGTGTGTGTCTGTGTGTGTGTGTGTTTTCAAGTGTATGTGTGTGTAACAGAAAAACGCTGGCAGGGATTTTGCAGATGTGCATGTGTGTGTTTACATGCTGCAAACTCAGACATACAGTTTGTTAATTAAGACGGAGCCAGAAGGCCAGAGAGCAAACGACAGATGTGGCTTGGTAATGAAAATATTTCACATCATCTTCAACTCACAACCCTCTAAAAAGCATTCGCTTACATATTAACAGTGAAACACATAATAAACATTAAAAAAAAAATAAAAAAACTCTTTCCTGTCATGACCTCAATAGAAATCTTTCTAAAATAAAAAATACATCTCAGAAAGCCATGTTCTTGAAATGTTACGTTATCAGGCTGAAATTATGTTAATTCTGTCCTTGAGTCTAATATATTAGAGATATAGATTTTCTTCACTGTATCATAATCTACATCAGGTTTGAGGTTCATTCTTAATTGATTTAGGAATGTTTATTTTGTTGAGTACTTGATCGAGTACAGGTATTTAACTCTTTATTAACTATGTTTGTTTCACCATCGCTACTGTGAACGAGACTGTATTTATGCAGGTTTGAGATTATGGACTCGTTTCTACGACAACAGCACCCGACCATTTAATTTAACCCGGCTTTGAAGGCCTTTTCAACAAGTGAAAAATAATGCGAAAATCTGCCCCGTCATATGGATCCACTCCAAAATGAAATGGGTTCTTCTTTGGCCCGTGCTACACACTTCCACCAAGTTTCATGACAATAGGCCAGTAGTCTTTTAATAATCCTGCTGACAAACAGACAAACAAACAGGACTAAACTCATTTAATGAGTTATTGTACATCTCTTTTAGGTCAGAGCTACTCGTACGATGAACACTTTGCGTGATTATTGTGATTTTATTGTCATATTTAACTGAGAACGTGGTGAATAGATTCCAACTCCTCTGCGTGTCACACAAGGTAGTCAGAGAAGACACAACAAGCATTGTTTTATATGCTGAAGGACAGGGTCAGGGGGAGTTTGCATTTGTGGTGTGCACGTGCGTGTGTTTTCACAACAACCAAATTTGCCTTCTATAATGTGAGACCTGCCTTGTACTGAAACAAACTTCAGCGCTGCGTCAAGCTTCATAGGCAACTGCATTATTTGCTTAGTACTGTTTTTTGGAGGCTGGGTCCTGTACAGTTTCAGGATTGTGGATTATGTATGATTCTTTTACCCCCCAAACTAGATAGAAGCTGTAAGGATTTCGAGCTCTTATTTCTCCTTCTCTTTGTCTGTGTGTAGGAAGGTGGAGCAGCGTTTCCACATGTGTGACAGAATGGCCATCTACTTCTTCATAGCCGCCTCCTACTCTCCCTGGTGAGTCAACAAATCGACATGCAGTCGGGTGGATAACTGCTGGTTGTCAAGTTGACCGTAGTGACGTGTCTCCCCAGGTTGATGCTGAGGGAGCTGGGCCCCTGGGCGTGCCACATGCGCTGGCTGATATGGGTCATGGCATGCGTAGGATCCATGTACGTCTTCTTTTTCCACGAGAGGTAACACGGTCCGTCTTTGTGTCTCTCTGCTCCGTGTCCCGGAGTGACACGATTAACCTGAAACCAAACTCCCGTCCTCAAGTGTTTACAGCAAACACTGGGCTGCTGTTTCCAGCAGAAACAATTACATAGAAGATCGGAGGTGTTAGATTTACACGTCGTCTTGTTTTCGCTCTCCCCGCAGATACAAGCTGGTAGAGTTGTTCGGATATGTGGCCATGGGGGTCGTTCCTGCGTTGGTCATCCTGTCTATGGTGAGCACAAAGCACAAAGGTTTAAGATTTCTTCTCTTCCGCTGCAGCAGGCTTCCTGCTATTGTGTGGAAATCTGACACTGTCAGTATTTAAAGAACCAAACAGGTGGTTGTGTTTGTTTTCGAGGTACTGTAACGTTTTTAGATTGACTTCCTCTCAGGTATACGGTTGTATTATATCATAATAAATATTGTTTATATTGTTTTATGGTCTTCAAATCCCATAAAAATGTCAAAACCACACAAATGCTTTACTTTCTCATTACTGTGTCTGTGGCTCTCAGCCTCAAGCCCATTCATTTCTACTGAAGACGTAAATCTTTAATACGAACCGATGAATGAAACTTTATTTGTTTAGCAGCTTTGATAGCGGTGAGTGCCGCTCAAAGTGCTTCACATATGAAAAAAAAAGTGTAGATTGTGGAAACAACTGAAAAGACAAAAACAAAATCGACAATTTGAGACCAATAATGAAATGATGAAAATATTATTAAATAGATTTGAAAGCTATAATAACAGTAATGGTAGTAAAACAGCATAAAAACAAAAAATAGATTATAAGATAACAATAAAATAGAATACAATTTTACAACTTATATACAGTAAAGTAAGTGATTAATGAAAGAAAATAGAAGAACATTTTACAACAATTACAATAAAGTAAGTGAATAATATAATAACAATAAAACAGAATACAATGTCACGGCTTAAATACAACAAAATAAGTAAATAAGATAATGTAAATAATGTCTATAAACCATTCTTAATCAAAAGCCTGGCTGAATAGGTAGCTTTTAGGTTTACATTTAAAGACTTTAACTCTTCCAGAAGCTCTCAGATACACACTCACCAAAGCTTTTGCAGCTTTTTCCTTGAATATATTGTATTTATTAGGGGTCCACACATCAACAGTGTTGGATCCCTACTATTGTTGTTAGGTTTTTTATTATTTTTTACTTGTAACTTGTTTCTTGTTTTGTTTTGTTGCTCCATTAAAGCAGCTCGCATTTCATTTAGTTAAACATGCTCTATCAAAAGACCAGATTTTCTCGAGCTGCGTAATCTCTCTCTCTCTTCTCTTATGTGACTATTTGAACTGTTTCAGGTGGAGCGTGCCGGTGTGTGTGAACTGGCAGTGGGAGGCGTCTTCTATGTGGTGGGCGTGGCCTTCTTCAAGAGCGACGGCGTCGTCCCGTTCGCCCACGCCATCTGGCATCTTTTCGTCGCAGCAGGAGCGTGCATTCATTATTACGCCATCTGGAGGCACCTGTACTTACCCGGGCCGCTGCTGCAGACGTCGAGGTGACTGGCCGCTCCCCCCTGAGATCACATGGTTCCGCACCACGTGAAAGTACATTTTAGCCATGAGACCACTGTGTTTTGACTTCAACTAACCTGAATCCTGCGGCGACACCTGGAGAGATGGTGCTGAGGTGATCTCACCGTCAGCACTGACTGCTACAGATCAGATAAAAGTCTCAACAGTTGGGGCCAAAAACCCTGCGACCAAACACTAAAAGTGATTTTAACATGCTAATTATATTACAGTCTGTAATACGATCAGTGGACATTCAGCCTGACTGGACCAAACTCAAGCAAAAGAAAGATTCTTATTGTGCTGTACTCTGCTGCTGGGTATGAATCGTCATTTTGTGCTCATCACCTCGTGGGATATGTTTGCACAAATTTGGCAAATAATGTGCCAGAAAGTTTAGGTGACCAATGTTCAGTTAAAGGAATTGTTTGACAATTAACAAATGTGCTTAATCATTTTCTTGCCGAGAGTTAGACGAGAAGGCTGATACCACTCTCATGTGTGTATGCTAATTATGTAGCTACAGCCAGCAGCCTGTTAGCTTAGCTTAGCATAGACACTGGAAACAGCTAGCCTGGCTCCGTCCAAATGTAACAAAGTCTGCCAACCGGCACCTCGAAAGCTCACTAATTATAACGTTTGATCTCCTCTGTACAACGGCGTCTTAGGGCCATTGTAGGTAAAAAGTCAATAAATAAATAATAATAATAATAATAATAAAACAGATCCGGGGGAGGGACGTAATATTATGAGAAAAAAAACTCACAAATTTCCAAAATTAAAGTTGAAGAGATAGAATTACAAATTTACAAGTTAAAAAAAAAAGAAAGTTATCTGAGAAACACGTCATACATTTGCGACATAATTCATATTTACCGTATAGATATGAGAGGGGTGTCAACTTTCCCATCTAAATCTCAATTCTCGCAAAAAAAAAAAGCAAAAAGGCGTCGAAAATGACGAACTTCTCCTTTAATCACTCATCTCCACAACAGAACTGAGGACATACAGTTTGTGACTACACCTGCTAAGCGATGCAAGGCCAGTAAACTCCACTCTTTCCATCTTCCAACCATAAGTGATGTGCCAACATTGACCACAGAGGCATTCCTTTATATTGGTGCTAACCCCTACTTTAATTTATTTTTGTTTTGTCCATTTTGCACAGCGGCAAAAGATGAAAATATAAAGTTGGCACTGCTATAAAGGCACATTGGTTTCATAAAAAAAAAAAAAAAAAAAAGGTTGACTTGATTGAATGTCATCATGTTCTCCACGCTCTGTGACACACTGACATGACTGTTGACCCTCTTTTATTCCAGATAAAGGTCGACTGTTGAGGATAACAGGCTTCAGTAGAACTGGCCTGAATGTGATTCTGTGGTGATTTACATTAATCTTGAATCTGCCACAAAATGAATGCTCATAATTAACTGTAAAGTCTAATGTACAGCTAATCTAACACCAACCGTATTCTGGGTCGTATGTTGAATTCACAAAGAATGTCGAGGCTGTTTGATTATCTTTAGAGCAGTTTTCTATCAGCGACAGCGTTTATCTAAGTAGAACTTAAACCTAAAATCCTCAGATGACAGAATTAACACACGGGCATGTTGTATACCATCTTTACTTTTACAGTTTATATGTTTTATACTGCTTCAAGCGCTGTATTGATCACACTTGCAGGTTTCCTCTAACGTCTAGTAGTTAAACTGTTTCTGATTTTACAGAAAAACAGGACACTTACTCAGGAATTTTTTTTTTTTTTTTAAATCAGATGATCTATTTTGTAAAATTGTATTTTCACTGTATTAAAGAAGAGACTCTATATTACACTGGGATGGCTCTGTGTATTTTGTGGATGCTAAAAAAAGCTTCATCACGTCAAGTTTCAATCAAATAATGTCATTTATTTACAAAAGAAATGTGCAAAGATTTATTAGGATACTGATTTAATGAGGGGATTCTCCAAGTGTGTGTGTGTGTGTCACTGTGAGTGTGTGTGTGTGTGTGTGAGGTTGGTGAGGGCTCGCAGTCGCAGGGGCATGGCCACGTTGGTGTCTCTGTGCCACTGGGGTGTGGTGACATGTGGAGGTGGGGTCAGGACGCTCTGAGCCACACCGGGGGTCTTCAGCAGCGACCACAACTCCTCGGCCCGCGTTACTATGGCAACAAGGTCCTCTTCATCAGAGCACCAGGCAACTGGCCCGCCTCTGGTTCCCGTTCTTAGCTTGGAGAGGAACAGAGACACCCTAGACAAAATAGAAATAAACACACAGTTACATGACATTACATATGTCTGTATGAGTAAAAAAATAGAGTTAGCGCCTCGTGGTTGTACGTCTCCGCCAACCAGTCAAGTTGTGTGAAGACTTTGAAAGAATTTAATAAAAGTGTATTTTTTGACGAAATGTAAGTTATCAATATATTGACATAGACATTATATATTCAACATTTGTTATAATTAGCATATGATTTGTTAAGTTTTGGCCAAAAACGTGGTTTGTGACCTGTGACCACCACATTTTTATAAGTTCTCAGGTCTTCCTGAGATATCGAAGTCAATGTGATGGACAAGACAAAAACAGAGTGTTGTCGTCGGTGCGGAGACATAAAAAAGTGCGTGCACGGCTTTCACCTGGGTATGAGGTCATGTGATCGTGACGCGAGCTTAGCCAGAGCGCTCATTAGAGTGGTGACCACTCTGGGGGCGGGGCAATGCGCTCCAGGTGGTGGGGCAGATGACGTGATCTCAAACAGCACCGCTTCCAACGCCTCAAAACAGGAAGTGATGAGCCTCACGGAGCAGCGAGAGTCACATGACACGGAGAGGTACTCTCCCAGCACCCACACCTGGAAGCCAAACAAGTTTAAGGTTTTACTTGTTTGGTGTGTTGTTTTACCAGATTTCAATACACGGGAAAGGATGCTGAGATTTGACAAAAGCATGAGATTTGAATCCAAAATACACAAGTATCATCCTTAAAATCAGCGTGATCGTCCTCTCTGTCTCACGTAGACACACACAGTTTCATTACCACATGTGTGTAGATTTCTTCTTTGTTGTAGACGTTGGCTGTGGCTCCAGCGAACTCCAGCAGCTCGTGAGACTGGTCCACTACCAGAGATGGGTGGAGCTTACACAACCTCAGCAGGTGGCTGCTGAACACCCTGCACAGAGAGAGAGAGAGAGAGAGAGAGAGAGAGAGAGAGAGAGAGACAGAGACAGAGACAGAGAGAGAGACAGAGAGAGAGAGAGATCAGGGTGGAGACACACAGCAGAGAAACACTTCAGCTCCACTGTGTGTGTTTGGTTGTACCTGTGGATCTCTTTATTGTATTTCAGGATGTTGAGGAGGAGGCTGCTTCTCTCCAGCATCACCAGAACCAAGTGGGCTAAAAGCTTCTCATCAGCTACCTAGAAAACAGACACATACAATAAACATGCAGCATTCTAATGTATGGAAGAGTTTTAGAGCCAGGCATAAAGACAAAGAAATGAGCGGAAGAAGATTTTTGGAATATTTGCATTTAGAGTATTTAATTTAGGGTATGTTTGATTTATTTATTATATAAATATCATTTCTGCCACTAATACTGAAAGTTCCACCTGAGTTTATTCTTAAAAAGCAAAACAAAGCAAAAGAAATCTTCAAATTTTTCCCTCATGCCGGGTCATAACACTTGACTAATGTCCAGTAGTTGCAGTTGAATTTGTAAAGAACATTTAATCTCTTCACCGTAATAACTGTGTTGAAAAAAATGTGCAACAGCACGGGGACGGTCTGGGCACACTGAACAACTCTCGGCCAATCAGCAGTCTCAGCCAGCAGCTCATGGAGCGTGCTCAGTCGGTCAATAGTGTCACCTGTGGAGGGACAGAGACAAGTGATTCAATTAGTTGCGTTTCCAGAACAAAGAAGAAAAGTAACGACGACTGAACAACCACAGTCAACATTTCCTGAGATTTGAAGTGCAGTGTTACGTCAGAGCTAATCTACATCAAATCCATGCAATTTATTATAAATATTCACTGTGGCATGAATGAAAAATATGTTATTAACGTATTCTAAAACCACCGTATTTAACGGAATAGTCGATACTTAGATGAGCAGATAGAAAACACTCGAGTCTGTAGAAAAGCCGGAGCATATTTCCCAACATAATAATCCTTTAACTGTGTGACTTTGATTACCTGCGCCTGCCTCCCCTCGAAGCAGGAAGAGGAAAAGCCCTCGGAAAGATGGGCTCCGAAACGCATCCAGTGACAGAAGGCCACGCCCGCCTGGCTCAGAGATGGGCAAACAAGTTGACCTGCGGCACAAACAGAAAACCCAGTAAGATGTAAAACATGTTGACACAGTCAAATCAGTCTGGTAACAGTCCTATCTTTCTAATCTGGCATTTGATTTGGAGCAGTGCTATAGACTTCATTTCTAGGCTTTATTCGTTGGGTTTTACATTAGTTTTCATCCCTGGTGTTTATTTATTTTTTATACATTATTCGTTTCACTTTTATTTATTTATTTTTAACATTTCATAGTCTTTATTTTTAGTCTTGCAAAAATGGATTTACCGTCGAGTCGTTCCCCCCCCTACATGAAACACTTTGGATGGTCGTTTGTATTTAAGATGCTGAATAAATAAATAAAGCTGTGTTGAGTTTTGCTCTGATGTGTGCGCACACCTGACTTGCAAGACCAGTGTGGCAGACAGACAGGGCAGGTCCAGGAGAGTGTGGAGAAGCTCCACTGCAGTTCCAGACGTCACCAGAGAGGGCAGCAGATCCACAAAGTCGTCCACCACCGCCGGGCTATCCCACGCCAAGAACTTCAGAAACACAGAAAGAAAGCAGAACGCTAGTGTGTCCCTCACTTGGCACAGCATGTACTCCTCGCCAGCCTGCAGTAGGTGTGTGTAGAGAAGGCGACAGACTCTCTGCTCTCTGTTTGTTCACCTTCAGCAGGTTCGGGAAGGAGTGGGTGTACTGTGGGACTCGGAGCAGCAGGCTCTTGAGGTTCAGTCGAAGGAAGCGTAGAAGCTCGTGTGCAAGGAAGTGGTCGTTGAACAGCTCGGCAGGGAAGCGGCCAAACACCAGGTTCCACACACTCTCACAATCCACTGCAACCATCTCGCCTAGACAGGTTCAAGTACACGTTCAGCAGATTTAAAAAAGTGAGACACTACAGGTAAACATTTAACTAATAGATATCACCATGACACTTTCCCTGCTGATTACTTACATTAAGACAATTCATTTTTGCATGACAAGTTTACTGAAATGTTATGTTTAAATATGCAAATGAGGCATTATCTTATGAAATATGTGCTGCTTTGAACACATTTCCAGAACAGAAATGTGAACATTGTACAAAGCAGGTTCAAAAGTCTTGTTTCATTTTTTTGACATATTAGAGTGAAAAGGTTGGATATCTCTGTATCACTTCAGAAAATACTGTCACCCGCCAGAAACTAAATCCATTTCCACCATGTTTTCTTTTAGGGATAAAATGTTATATAAATGAGGAATAATATATGAACAAATCCCTCTGTAAAACCCTTCAGAATATAGATAATAATGAAACTGGAAAGCTGTATATACATATTAGTGCTACTGAAGTGGAGATTTCTGGCTCAGTCTGAGGAAAAACTAATTTTGAGGAAATGGCCTTTAAAGACATGTATTGTAAAAGTCCATATATTTTACAAGAATAGGCTAAAAATCTTTAACGATAGATATCACCACGAACCTTCCCCAGTTGATTAATTACATTAAGACAATAGTTTTTTTGTATTACAAGTCATGTATAAATATTCAAACAAAGCATTATCCAATGCTAACTTTTGGTGAATTTACGAGAAATCTACAGACGCAAAAAGACAAAGTTAGTCAAATAAACACCTAGCTGTGTATTTTGGATGTTTACTTTCCAGATGACAAAACTGACCAGTGCATGGGAAAACATTTTTTAGCCTGTAGTATCTCGCCTTAAAGTTCAAATGCTTTCCGTACAAGTGAATGAAGCTACTGAACCATCAGTGTGACAGATGTGATGTGGATGATGTGGAGACAGAGAGACGCATCTGTGAGGTTGAGCACACGTGCGCGTTGACGCGTACACACACACCATGGTTGAGGTAGAACTGAGCTATGGGCAGCAGGACTCTGGCAAACGACAGGTCTGAGCTGAGCCGACCACAGAGCGCCTTAATGCACGGGAACGTTCGGAAGACCAGCGAGGCGTCCTCTTCACACACACAGTCCAGGATACACACCGCCTCCACCAGACACTAAGAGAGGAAACAGGACAGACACAGTGAGGCGCCCGTAGAAAATCTGGTTTACAATGTTGCTAGGATTACAAAAAAAAAAAAAGAAATGCGAGTGCTGGGTTTTACTTTCTTTTTTTTTTTTTTCTCTATCAGTCTTCATTCACAAAATCTCAATTGTTTATTCTGTCTCTGGTGAGAAATGTTCTACATTTCCCACAATGGTTTTTTGATCCCAGATAAATGCCATGAATTAATATTCGGCCGTCACGTACAGTATGTAGGTGTTTGAATTACTAATACAGTAGCATAGGACGTTTTTCCCCAGATTACAAAGACTTGAGAAGTACTCTATACACTCTACACCATTTTACACTACTGACTGTTATTATTGCTCATGTACTGCAAGTGAGAAAAATACACCAAACAATATTAGTAAAGGTCAGTTTGTGTCAGTACAAGGTCATGCAGGCTGCTGCTGTGGAGGCTCGTTAGTACCAGAAACAGAACCAGAATGTGTGTATGAATGAACTACATACGACGGCGTATTAGGGCCATTGCAGGTAACATTTTTAATAAAAATGATAGAATTGGGGGAGGGGGATAATATTTTTTAAAAGCTCAGAATTTCCCAGGTTAAAGTGGTAAATTAACAAGAAAAGAACTCACAAATTTACAACAACAATGTTTTTTCTCTCGTAAATGTACCACTTTAATCTCAGTAATATCCTTTTCTTGTAGATTCAGGACTATAATCTCACCGCTTTCTGCAGGTCTGTATCTGTCCTTTTGTGTGCCTCTGAGACAAAGAGAAGAACACACATCACAGCTGTTCACACTTACAGACTGAGATACATTGTACAGATGGAAACGAATAGAAGAAAACCTTATGTGTAATTTTTTTTAAATAAAATTCTGGATTTACAACTACGCAACTTACTTTCCTCTCTCTCTCACACACACACACACACACTCACTCACTGCGGTCGCACTGTTCGATGAGGCGCTGGCAGTACTGGAACGCCTTCTCTCTCAGACGCTCCTTCGGAGGCAATAATCGGCTGGAGGAGGAAGTCGCAGAAACCATGGAAACCACTGATCCGTCCACCTCCGATCGGTCATCTGCAACACGGGAGGTCAGGAATGAGAGGTCAAGACTTCAAACCTTCTGGAAGAAATTAGTTATCATAAACACATTCCCCGTGATGTATTCTCAGACTGCTCGGTGCCAAATCTGGACAGAGAGCAGGAGTTATAAATCACCGGAGAGGTTTTCATTTGAGAAGATCACGACCAAGGCCTTGATTTACAGAAAGGAAAAACTTCAACAAATCAAGAGGAACTTTTGATTTAAGCCACCACAGGCAGCAAAAAAAGTGATCTGCAACGATATGATTTAGAGACAAGGTTTATCATTTTTATTCATTTCAGATAGAAACCTTCACCAGGCACCTTTAAAGGTAAAGCTTCATATTCAAGCTTGCTGTTTAGGTTTAGATCAGAGATTAAAAGAAAGGTTTAGAGACAGGCAGGTAAATCACATCCCTTTAGAAAGTACAACACAGCATAGAAAAAGCTGTTCAGTCAAATCAACCAGAATTGATATAAATTACATATTTATATGGATACAATGTACTTTGATTGAACTTTCCACTCAGTGTCAAGACCAAACAATCAAACTCATTAAAGGTAGAATCTGGCTTGCTCCTCATACTGAAGCTAAGGTAAATGTTTGGTTAGTATAGTAATATGAATGAACACGAATATACAGTGTGTCAGAGCGGCTTCTTAGTCGTTCATCACAGAGATTCATTTATGATAGCAAGCTCACGGGGAGATTAAAAGGAAGGGTTAAAAAGGTGAACACACCAGTGAAAGAGTTGTTTAGATTCCTGGTGAGAGTTTGTTAGATCAAGTGTGAGTCATGATCATGTCAAAGGGTTGCGAGTTGACCCCCCGAAGTTAAAACAGAAGAGCTTCTCGGATGCACGTGCAAGCAGGGAAGGTCCACAAACGTCTTACCATTAGAAAAGGAGTGGGAGAGGGAGAGGCTGAGCTGCAGCCTGTTCGCTGGAGATGATGAAAACACAGAGCAGGTCATCTGAGACGGCTGATATGTGAATGAATTACAGCCTTCAAAGTGGATACGTTGAGGCTGATGCTCTTTGTAGCTATGACATGAAGCAAAGAGCCTCTCTGGCGTGGGAAGGCAAAACGTTTTATTTTGGTGGGGAGGTCATACCAGTGTCACCTGTGGTGTTGCCGTTGGAAACGGAGCGGTAGGTGAGGAGCCAGTGGCGAAGCATGGAAAAGGAGTAGACGTTCATCCACTGGTCCTCCGTGAAGCTCTGGCCCACACACAGCACGGTGAAGAAATCCACCGACACTGTTCCATCCAGCTCTGCTGTAGGCACCGGCTGATAAAAAAAAAAAAACACAAATACAAAATATATAAAATAAAGAAGTAAAGCTTGACGAAAAACAACTAACTGAAAGAGACGCATATAGAAGTGGATTGTCAGTAGTCTTGCCAAACTTAATTATTATTTTAGCTTCATTTTACTTTGACTTCTTTTATTGTTTTTTTTATTGTTATTATCTTAATTAGTATTTAATTAAATTGTATTCTTACTTTTTAAATGGTTTTAATTCCCATGTCTTATTAATTCTTTCTGGCCGGTTGCTGATCTTAATTATTTAAATTTTTATTCCTACTTCTTAATGGTTTTAACTCCCATGTATGTCCGTTTTAATTGTGTTTACTCATGTGTAATGTTTCATCTTTACTCCATCTACACAGTGTCTGTGCCTGCAACTTCAGCGGTAGCGTCGTGCAGCACATTGTGCTTCCACGGGCAATGAAATGTGCTCTATAAAAAAAGTTTTGCTTTGCTTTGCTTACCTGACGGGACCTGGGCCCTGTGAAGAATCCTCCTGAGGACGCACTGCCTCCCTGAATGATGCTTGCATAACGCAACCAATCGACAAGTTTTTTACTCAGGAGGGTCACGTGATCTGTAAGTTAGGTGGAGGTGAGAAAGAATGCTGATTCATGTGATCACTGACTAGATGACTACTTTAACTTCATCTTTTAGCTTTGCTTTAGATTGAAAATGTGCCCCCACTCTTTGTCTGTTACCTTCAGTGAGGCACTCTGGGCTGTGTGTGAGGATACTGTTGATGATGGGCAGGGTGTGTGTGAGCAAGTTGGCCGACCCCTCCGGTTGTCGGCTTTCCAGACCACGAAGGAGCTGAGCGCAGAGAGACGTCACATCAGCCCTCGATCCTGCCTGTTGGGGTGTAATTTTGCAAGACAGAGTGTTTAGGGAACCTGAAAACCAAACAAGCTCCCTTATGTTTTAATATGTCACTGTTGAAGCCATGAATAGTGTGCGTGTGTGTGTGTATTTTTATTGCCACCAACATATTTCTTCTAAAATTCTATACCTTAACACACAACAAAACAAACTATAGTACATTTTACTCTTGGAACTTGTAGAACTCTTTGGATTTCCACAAAACGAACACAGTGTTGTCTGATTACGCACCAACAATTTAAGAGGCAACAAACACAATCTCTTAGAATCTCATATGTGTGTCTCAAAATAAATGAGTGAATTTATTAATTTTACACACCTGTGAGAGCAGCAGGGCAGCAGCATGGGTGTTCAGCTGGCTGATGTTCTCCTGGCTGTAGTTCTCTTTCTGACCAGGGAGGGGCAGTGTCTCTCTGAGCACAGCTGCGCTCAGCACCTGAAACTGCTCTGCAGGCGACGAGAGGAGCGATTGAACCCCCTTCTGAAGCTCTGGAGGCAACCTTTAGTAAGAATACAAACTCATACTTAATATTAAAGAGTTTGGAGCAGAAATAGAAGACACGTATTGATTAATGTGAAGGTGAAGCTTAAAATTGGGGTTCTTTGTGTTTGGGCAGGTGAGATCACAGACAAGTAAATCAAAGGAAGGAGTGAAGAAGGAAGGAGTTAGGAAATGATTGAGCAAGTTGAAAGGGAACGAGGACTTGACAGAGGTACGTGCACGGTGTATGGGAGGTGTAGGTTCGAGCTCTTACGTCCTGGTGTACTTGGTGGCAGAGAGGATGAGGTGCAGCCTCTGCAGGGAGTCGACAGTCTCATGACCGAGCTCCTTCCCCTGGAGCAGCTTCACTAATCTGCTGTAAAACTTCTGCAGCTCAGACTCCTGAATCTCCCTGAATGACACACAGTGCACCTGCTTTTGTCTCTGTGGAGTCCTTCGAGACGTACAATTTGCCTCCTGATCGATTGACACAATATTAATCGACCCCTTATTTGATAACTGATCAATCCTGTCGGACGTTTACCAGTAAACACGAACAGCACGTTCCAATATTGCCGGTTTCATTCTCACGAAAGCAACGGTTTTAAACTGAGCACTTCTTTGATTATTTAACGTTACAGTAAATAACTACTAAAAACACAACAGGCGTTATAGTGAAAACAGTTGTTAGCCGTTCTCCCTGTGGCAAAAAAAACAACATGTACAAGTAACGCTTAGTAAACGTAAACATTAAAAGTGTATGTGAAAAAACAACAACACAGAGAGGCTAGGCTAAAGCTAACTAGCTTTAGCCTAGCTAGCTTAGTGGCGGAAACGTTAACACGGTGTGTGTCAACGAAGCTGAAGAGATACACATGGCAGATAAAGTTCTTCTTTTATGTGTTATTACCTTGCTTGTTTAATTAAACTCTCTGAGCCGTGAGAGTACATGTTGTGAGAAAGTCGAGCACTCCTCTGCTGCCGCAGTCCGCAGCGAAAGGTAAACAGTGCGGCCGCTAATCACGTCCTGACAGGAATCACATGACCGACACTTTAGTTCCGTCTTCACTAGGAGGAAGTTATGGAGCTGCTCTGACTCCACAATCCCCCCAACACCACAGTGCAGAGACAACCACAATCTCCAGGCGATGATTATAGTTGGCTAACAGCCAGTAAAAAAATTATATATTTTATGTTGATTCGACGGAGGACCTATTGTCTTATTAGGCTATATCACTTCAAGGCTATTCCATATTAGTTACTTACTTATTTGTCTTCAACTCTTTAGCTTTAGGTTTAGTCTAATCGTCTACAAAGTGTAGGTAAACAGTTGCATTTTACGGTTACAGTACAGGAGGTCTATACCTCACTGATGCTGGAGAAATAACATCATTTACAGGTTTTCCATCTACACCAATGTTTCCGAAGGTTACTGAAACACTACAGAAACAGGCTTCTTGTAGGCAATTTTTTCAAGTACATGTATTTTTGAGGTAATTGCACTTTACTATTTCCATTTTGATACCTTATGATTCTGTATTTCAGATGTAGGCTACTATTATAGAGATTACCCACCGTTTACTGTTTATCTAATCCCCGTACTTTGAAGATTCAAAGAAAAAATTTGAAAATCTCAATCCACAACTGAGAATTATCAGATTTTTACTCAGGTAAAAGTACATAGGCTAAGTATTGGAAACAAAATGTACTGAAAGGATCAAAAGTAAAAGTACTCATTTTGCAGAATGGCAACACCATTTCTTACTTTGCAATAATGTAATATGAAAATCCATTATAATTAAAAGTCCATGCATTGAAATGTTACTTAAGTAAAACCTTGAAGTAATTGATGTAAAAGTATTCAGAAAAATTACCCCTGTGATGTCCATATTAGTATATATTATATTATTGGATTAATATAACTAATACATTAATGTATAAGCAAGATTTTACTGTTGTAGTTCTATAATGATCTATAACAGATATTATAAGATCATTATTTGTTTTGTATGTAAAACTGTAAAGTGTAAAATGGAAAATGGAAAACTATTTCCATATTCCAAGAAATAATTTGCAGTTGTAGATGAAGTACTCAGATCTTTTACTTAAGAAACAGCAGTAATACGACAGTGTAGAATTACAAGTGAAAGTTTTTCTGAAGTAAAAGTACAGAGTATTTAAAAGTATTAGCATCAAAATGTACTTAAAGTCCCAAGAATAAAAGTACTCACTATGCAGAATGGCCAATTTTAGAATAATATACGTTATAGTATTTTGTTATATAAATATATATATATATGATGGGTAGGTGGGTGAATTTTACCATGTGACAATTGTACTTAACTACAGTAGTCACTTAAGTAAATCCACCACTGATCATTGCGTGTCATGTTGATATGATGCAACTGAAGCAGTAAACAGCAAGTCAACCCTTAAAACAAGGCGACTGTGTGAATATTGTTATTTTCCATTTTCTGCCGTCACACACTCATCCTCACCTCTCTGCTGTCAACTTGTTATTTCCATTTAAGCTCACACCACCCGCATCCGCGCTCTCTCTCTCTCTCTCTCTCTCTGTCTCTCTCTCTCTCTGTCTCTCTCTCTCTCTCTGTCTCTCTGTCAGTCTATCTTTATCTCACGGTGAGTCGGGGCCACAGCTCCCCATGCGCTCCCCATGCGCTCCTCACCTACTTTCCCCTCTCTTTTGGATAAATGGAGACAACCTGAGCCTCTGGGATTAACAGTGAACCTGGTTTAAAAAAAACAACAAAACCAAACCGCACCAATTTACCCGCTACATCACAGGTAGGCAAAAAACAAAACAAGAAAAAAAACAACCTCTGATCATATCGCTTTTATTTGAGACGATCAGTTCATGAATACGGAAATATGTTAGAAAAGTGGCCGAACGGGCTTGTAAATGTGCGACTGTTTGAATGGGGGGGAAAAAAACGAAGAGCCGAGAAGTGATATTACACCCCGTGCACAGCGCGCGCCTGTCCTCTACTGTATTATACACATCCAGCACACTTCTACACATTTAGCTCATGTAGTTAATGCATGAACACGTTGCGTTCACTGACACCTTCTTGGCTTGTCACTGAAAGTAGTTGTTTGGTAACAATAGCTGAACTTCCTTCTCGCATTATCTGGCAACTTCGAACATGTTTTGGATTCCAAGAGCAAGTGCAGTGAGTTAAGTTCTAACTAAGTTCTTTATTAGGATTGCATTGATCTCTGACTTCAACTTTTGAAAAATAGCATTCAGTCAGTGCAACTTCTAAAAAATGTCCTAACAGGAAGATCTTTTTTTAAAAAAATTTTTTTTTTATATAAATCAAAAAAAAAAAAAAAATTCTGCATGGTTTTATAAAAGAAAAAAGTGTTAATAATACAATTGCATATGCCAGCCTAGAGAAGAGCTCGATCTCTGTCTCTCGTGATGTGATTGGGTTCGGCTTAGAATGCGTTGATTGCAACTTTTAAAAAAATCCTTGTTTTGCTGAAATATGTTGTAATATGACTGTTTACTAATATCTTTCATCACTTTTTAAAATCAAGCACGAGAAAAACAACTTTCCATTCCACCTTACAACCAATGTGCATTAACTTTTAAAACATTATTAAGCAGAAAACGCTCCACAGGATGATATAATTCAGTTACTCTTCGACGCCAATGCAACTTCTAAAAATTGTCCATACTAGGACATAAAAAACTTATTTTTTTCTTTATGCTATTATAGCAGAGACTATGTATACACCTGCATATTTCAGCTTGGAAGAGCTGGATCTCTCTTCCTTCTCTCTGCATGAATCCCACATATCACATTGCTATAAGCTTCAGCTATTCTGCCGAACAATGGAGCCTTTATGATGGTTTGTACACCTGAACCAATCATATCTGCCAATCAGCAAGCTGGCACGCCAATCCCGGTCCAGTACACTAACAGCAAGCCTGGGACACACAAGCCTCTGTAGGATCATTGAGCTTCGTCTCACTCACATGGACTTAAACCATTATTTTCAAACCTCAAAAACATCAACATTTCAATTGGCTTGGATTGCACCATAATTAGATTTTATTTACTTAGTCAATGTGTCAGTGGCACACTAACCTAATTATTAGTGTGTGTGTGTGTGTGTGTAGAATATAGTTGTAATTATGGTTGACTGAGCATGTAATCAATCTGGAAAACACTTGTGCTTTGCCAGACAAGTCTGTACATATTTAGCATTTCAAAGAAAACAATGAGGAAATTGCCCCACACAAATAATTTGGGTTCCTCATAATGAGTTAAAGTGACTGATCATCGTTATGAATAGAGTTGTGACTAAGAAAATCTTTGTTACACCTTGAGGCACAAAGTCCATAACAAGACATTTTGATTAGCTGCACAACGTAATATCAAAATGATGTGGAAAATCAATGCAAATCAATTTCCATTTTCACTAAACCATGACAAAAACGGGAAGCTTATTCATCACCTGAATCTGCTTTAACGTCTCAGATAACAATGTATACGTTGTTATTTTGGAACCCTGTAAGATTTCTCTGTAGCAAAAAATGAAGGCCTTAACATGAATAAGTTTAGCTGCTAAATCGTGGAAACATTAGGAAAGAAGACATAAAAACAGCTACATTCAAACATTTCCTTGCTCGTTTTGTTTTGAATAAACTTGTAATACTCTCAGTTATTCCAGGAGCTGGATTCATACATGTCATACTTTCTAAAGATCTCAAAAAGCTCACAGTAGCACTATTTGTCAAGTAATTCGGCTTCTTTTTGTTTTTTTGGCATCCACTTTAAAGGGTTAATCTCATCATTTGCCATTTATTAAGCGTTCATATGCACAGATTTGATTTAGATTTGTGTAAATGCTCAGATTAGAAATGTATTTCCAGAGTGTCGTCCCAACAAACTGATATGCGCTATAGAAAATTAGTAATTCCATGTTGTTTATTATATTTTCAAAACTGTTGCTGCTACAGTTTGTTACACAGTCACTATTTTCAGCACGCTTCACTGGTTTATTATTTCAAACGCCTTTATACCGAGCTTCATGACTGATACTCTGGGGTGAGATATTGAACAAAAGCAGAAGAAATCTCATTTGAAAAGTTGACACACAATCAACCGTGATAATATACTTTTCAAAAATTGACTTTTAGTTAATAGGAATCATTAGAGCAAATTCATTTTCTCAGTTCCTCATATATATGCTATATTGTATGATGCAGGACAAAGTTTTTTTTTTCCATTTTCATGTTTGAAAATGCACAAAATATTATTGCAAATGATATGTCTGTGGTGTTTTTACAGCCGTTTGATTGGGGCAACAATGACGTTTTTTCAAACACGGGTTCAGTCCTTTTCAAATATATCATACTGTACATTATACACACAAATGATATGGAAAGTGAAAGTTTAATTTGTTCAAACAATGATGGTTGTAGACTATACTGTACGTCCTTTGTTGACAAAGGGGTGGTGGACAACACCGAATATTTTACATTGAGTATGAATTATCACTTGCACATAGCAGCGTAACTAATATTCAGAGTCATTGTGATGTATAAGAGACGTAACAGCAGAGTAAGCCGAGGTGGTAAACCTCTGGTTGTGTGGTTGCTTCCATTATTGTCTATCGCCCTGCTCAGTACATCAGAGTCCTCCAAGACAGTATGTAGTTGTGTATGTTTGTCTGCTTTTTTAAGTCTGCGGTTGCTAAGAACAAAAGGCACAGACACACACACACACAGACACTGCTCTAAAAAAAAATACAATCAACTCCCCTTGACCATGATACTATGAAGAAAAGCAACCGACTTGGAGGACTAAAACAGAATAGAGGAAGAGAGCGACTACTCACATCTGGTTTGAAAAGGAGGAAGCAAGGATGAGCTTTCTCGGTAATGAGCTCCGAAATAAGAGAAGAGAGAAAAGGAAACATGCATGTGGTTACTGAAGGGGTCCGTGTGTGTGTGAGTGTGTGTGTGTGCATGCACTGTGTTCTTTTGCACGAGCGTAAGGGTGTGTGTTGGTGTGAGCTCTTACTGTTTCATCCTCTGCCGTGACTGTGGCAGGAGTTGAACACTGTAGAGAGCAATAATAGCTTCAAGTGCTGAGAAGGTGTGATATTTCTGTCTGCCTCAGACTGCGTTTGAAACCGTCTTATCATGTCGTTCACTGACTGTCTGAGGGTCAAAATATTTGAAAATGTATGATATAATGTGGAGAGACGTCACTGAAGTTTTGTAAAACTGGCGTTGCTGGTGCACCCGTTGCCTACAATTTCCCCAGCATTTGTCTGCACGTGTTTTAGTCGGCAGCACAAGCGCACATTTCCACGTGCACGGCGCGGATGACAGTATCATGCAAAAGTGTGTGTGATTGTTGTTTGTTTACATGAGTAATGGCATCAGATAGCATTGATTTGCCTAAATGTTGGCTGCAAGACACAAAGCAGGATTGTAGGATAAAACCCATGAGGCCAGGCAGCATGCAAATCCCAGAAATGCACTGACAGCGTGTGTGTTTGTTTGTTTGTGTGTGTGTGTGTGTGTGAGAGTGTATGAGTGTGAGTGAAATGGTAAGAAAGAGGAAATCAAGTGGGAGTGAAAGGAAGATAAATATAGAAATATGAAAAGTAAAAAAAAAAAAAAAAGGGTGTTAAATGGAAAGACATCAGTTGGTTAAAGGTAATGTTGTTTATAATGGAAACATATGAAGTGGAGAGCGTGTGGGACTCAGATGTGCACAGCCTCACTCTGGGCCTGTGCTGTTGTGCTCGCTTCGTGAAGCCTCACGTGCTTCTTTTGCAGATACTTATCAAGGATCATGTCACGAGGGGCATGTCCGATGTAATTAAGGTTTATTTTTCGGAAGCCTATTTCCGCCAGTAAAAGAAACAAATACGATGAAAACTAGATTTACTTATCTTGACATAATGACTTAGCGTTGCAAAATAAGGAGTTAATGTCTTGAAATAATGACTTAGCATTGCAAAATAATGAGATACCTTCTTGAAATAATGACTTAGCATTGCAAAATAATGAGATACCTTCTTGAAATAATGACTTAGCGTTGCAAAATAATGAGATACCTTCTTGAAATAATGACTTATCTCGAAATGATGAAAAACTTTCTCAATATTTTGACATTAGTCATTTTGAGAAATGTTCTCGCACTAATGACTTACGGGATCTTTTTTCTTTTTCATCACAGGCCTATTCTTCACCTTAGATTGTTGAAGGAGAGACCAAACAACGCGTGATGCTCAGCTGCTGCACATTAAACAGCATGTAAAGTAAACGTGCCTTCAAATGTCACTTTGGTCTGAGTAGATGCCGGCGTGCTCCTTACTCTTCAACACCGCCAAAAACAGACGGCTGCCAATGACACATAGGATATAACGCAAGTTTGTCCGCTATAGCAGGGGTCCCCAACCACCGGGCCGCGGACCAGTACTGGGCCGTGGATCATTTGGTACCGGGCCGCACAGAGAGAATAAAACGTTAATAAAACATTTTTATGTTGGTAATATTTATTGTAGGCATTTTAATGTATTATATTATATATATTACAATTTAATGATAATATAAATAAAGTGCATAATATAAAATGGAATAATTACATTTACATTATATATGTAATAATTATAATAATTATATGTTTTGCACTTTATTGTGTCTCAGACAAAAAAAGTATTTCTGTTAAACCCATAGACCTTTCTCTCTTTCTTTAAATAATAAAAATATGACTCACAATACATTTAAAATGCTGTCTCTAGATTAAAAGTTGCCAGATGCATAAACTTCAACCCGAGGGACACACACTGTAAATGTGTGTATCAAATTTCATGGCAATCCATCAAACAGTTGAGATATTTCACTATATGAGAAATATAGTCATATGACATAAATGATCGACATCAAAGTCATAATATTTATTATAAATATTTACTGTGGCACGAATGAAAGTTTATAGAAATACTTCAACAGCAGGTTTTAAAACCACTTTGTGTTTAGTTGTGGGTCTGAGCCCTGCTTTGCCACGAAGCAGGAAGAGTGGAAGATAAATAGCAGGGCTAAAGAAATCTGAACAGATTGTGTTTCTGGGCCCATGTTTTCATTTGTTTTATGTCCCTGAGTCTTGCAGGCAACTAATTACATGTAACCTAAGACATGATTGTGGTCCCTGAGAACTCAAAAGAAATAATGTCTTTGTTCCCACTTCCTTCACATTTTGTGCCAACGTTTGAATATTACTCAGGGGGAAAAATCCATCAGAGGACAACCACAGACGCCAATTTCTCCGCCGGTCCAACAGTGGACATTAATAAGTTTGAATGTAACGCAGCCCTGCTGTATGTTTTGAGTAAGATACATAGTCGTATACAGACGCACACATACGTCGTAGTGCTAACCTCCCTTGCAGTGAGCACGTCGTTGATTCATTGTGATGATGCAAAATGACATAAACAAAAGAACGTTTTTAATACTTTTCAGTGTGTGGGAGATGGAAAACGGGACATGTGACGATATGGATGCGCTGTGGGAGAAGGTGGAGAGCAAACGTTATGAACTGTGTCGCTTCATCTCCCCGGCAAAGCTCACGCCTTACCTCCGCCAGTGCAAAGTCCTGGATGAGCAGGACGAGGATGAGATCCTCAACTCCATGAGGCTGGTCAACAAAGCCAACCGCACAAGTAGGTGGAGGGATGTGTGTGCATGTGCGTGTGCTTTTGTCTTAATTGTATTCATGATTGTATTTTTTTCTTCTCCACCGGACCTTTCTATTTTTTTTTGTAAAGGTATTATCATGTTGGTGTTTCATGCAATAGCTTTCTTACGCTCCTAACTGGAGATGTGCAGTGAAAGTCGGTGCTTTTGTGTTTGTGTGTGTTGAACTGAAAGTATGTCAATCAATCCTCTTTCAGGCCGTCTAGTTGACATCCTCCACACTAAAGGAGAGCGGGGTTATGTGGCATTTCTGGAAAGTCTTGAATTTTACTACCCTGACCTGTACAAGCTGGTCACAGGGAAGGATCCCACTCAGCGCTTCTCCACCATCGTGGGTGAGACACACACCTTTGGGTGCAGACACTTGCTCATATCATTGCCAAATGTCGAGCTGGTTTAGTAGCTCTGTTCAAGGAGGAACATTTGAAATACAGTCTAACCTATAACCGTTTTCATAGATCTGGTTCTGCTGGTTTAGAGTAGAATTTGACTTGTATCCCGATCAGTTTACAGTGCAGTCCTTTTACACTATGGAGAGTAGATGCTGTATAATATATATCATATATTATACTATTTTCTCCTCCTTTCCTCTCCACCTGTTTCGTCACTGCAGTCGAGGAGGGTCATGAGGGTCTGACCCATTTCCTGATGAACGAAGTGATGAAGCTGCGGCAGCAGTCCAAAGTCAAGACCCTGCAGCAGGTTGAGCTCAGCAGGAAGAACTGCACCCTGGAGGACGAGCAGAAGAAGCTGCGGCTGGCAAATCAGGAGCTTCAGGCCTTCCAACAGAGTAAAAATACACGTTATTATTTTATTTATGTTCTGATCATGGCGTGTGAGATCCCCTCTGTCTGTAGAGCCGTTCCATTTAGTGGAAATGGTAGAACATTTAATTCAAAACATAATGTCCCACCAATTTACTGAAACTACAACCAAACCACAATGTTTGGTTTAACCTGCTCAGTGCACCGCAGTTGGGTTAATAAAGCCTAAGTTACCAATCACATTGTCTTCATTCATGAAACTAGGACACTGTGGTGCATGTGTCATCATATCCTGTGTAATTGGAACCTGGAGCTGGTACAACAAGTACGTTCATGTTTGCCAAAAACTGCTCCTGTCACATGAACTTGTCTATCTAGATACAGTTGGCATAGCAAGATCTTTGCTAGTTTTTTAGCAGATACTTGTTGCTGTTCCATGTAAATAACTTTTCTATATTTGTAAGCATAACATTTTTTTTATACATTTACAATAATTGCTAAAACTGACAGCTGGTTATCACCTTATAGTCCTGGACAACACACTCATGTAGGCTACTAAATGTTGTTATCCAGGGAACAATAAGTTGAGAGAGGAAAGAAACAACTACAGTGACGAGCTGCTGAGAGTGAAAGATGAAAACTACAAACTGGCCATGAGGTACGCCACGCTGAGTGAGGAGAAGAACATGGCTGTGATGAGGAGCCGCGACCTACAGCTGGAGGTACTGACGGACATGTGAATGCACGAGAACCTTGTCATTGCATTGTGTTCTTGCAAACATGTGCAATTAGCAATGAGCTTGGAGGAAATGTGTCTCTCTATTTACGCCGCGCCCTTACTGTATATATAGGTTGATCAGCTGAAGCACACGCTGAACAAGGTGGAGGAAGAGTATAAGATGGAGAGGAGGCAGAGTCTCAAGCTGAAGAACGACATCGAGAACCGGCCGAAGAGAGAGCAGATCTTTGAGCTGGAGAGAGAGAACGAAATGCTGAAGATCAAACTCCAGGAGCTGCAGTCCATCATACAGGTACGACCTGCCTGAAACGCACTCAAGATCGATAAGCAATATAGATCTGGATCCAGAGGATATAATGTGATGTGTTCCTTTGTCGTGATTGTTTGAATGTGTTCTGTATGTCTACGTAAAATGTCATGAGCGTAACTTTATGTTCGACCTCTGTGTACATTTCTTGAACGGAGTTGCCTCACGATGCAAAATGACTTTCAGTGTAAACTAACGATAAAGTTGTGTTGTATCGTATAGTATCATACTGTACTGGGTCGTATCATGTCGTATAGTATCGTATCATATCTCTTGTAGGATCCCTGTGGCTGTTCAATGCAAATTCTCCAGCAGCTGGTTATGGGATGGTCCCATATCCCGAGTTGGGAAGTAGTTCCTGACTTGTTGCTGCACCAGTATATTCTCTAGAACCACTAAAACATTGCTTTACCTGACTTGTTATCAGGGTCTTGAAAAGGGTATATGCAATACGTCAATTAATAAACCAACCAATTCTTACCATCAACCCAACATTTACCTTCGTCCGCCATGTTTCTGCATAATCTGACACCTCGGCAAGTTGTTTCACAAAATTTCTGCCGACTTTCCGACTTGTCGTTCATACCAAACAATGTGTGTGTGTGTGTGTGTGTGTTTGTGTGTGTTAATACACAGCCTGGCCCACTTCCTGCGTCAGACAAGGCCATCCTTGACATTTTGGAGCACGACAGACAGGAAGCACTAGAAGACAGACAGGATCTGGTCAACCGCCTCTACAACCTCCATGAAGAAGTCAGACAGGCCGAAGAACTACGAGACAAAGTAACAACACAGACCAGCAGTGGTGGACAACATTTATTCAGTACTGTACTAAAGCACAATGTTGAAGTACTGGTAATGACTTGAGTGTTTCTGTTTTATGTGACTTCATTCATCTACTTCACTAGATTTCAGAGGGAAATATTGTACTTTCTACATTCATTTGATACCTATAGTTACTAGTTACTTTTCAGATTAAGATTTAATATAAAACAAACATATGATAAGCTCATAAAATACAATATAGTGTTAAAGATTGGAGCCCGTTGTCACAATTGTCTATGAGCTGTAAGCAATTCCACGAAAGAAGCGACTTTCCCTAAAAAAAGAATATAATCTGTGTGTGTATGTGTGTGTGTGTGTGTGTGTGTGTGTGTGTGTGTGTGTGTGTGTGTGTGTGTGTAGTACCTGGAGGAGAAGGAGGATCTGGAGCTGAAGTCTTCCACGCTGCAAAAGGACTGTGAGATGTATCGCAACCGCATGGACACCATCACCGTACAGCTAGAGGAGGTGGAGAAGGAGAGGGATCAGGTGAAAGCACACACACACACACACACACACACACATGCACGCACACACAAACAAACATTTTTGCCTGTAGGGCCTATGGCCAAAATCCCCATAGCCCCATATAGCATCTTTTATAGTAATTCAATAAATAAATAGTCAATATGAAAGAACCACGTGTTAAATCCTAATTTTCTTTACTCCTATGTGAATTCAATACTTGACAAATGAAAAGCAAAGAATATCTTTTCATTTAATTTAGATGCCCGAGCTGTATGTTCTATTATATTCTGGGGGTAATGGAGCTTAAAGGTTGGAGGAGCTTTTGGCTGGGAGGCTGCTGTTTTAAATCAACTTAGACGACGTAGTTGTGTATCACGACAGCTCAATATATGATTCAATCATAATATGACTCCATTGAAAGACGATAAATGATCATAATTGAATTATCGCTGAGGTCGTTGTTGTTATCGTGTCGCTTACTTCCACTCCCCCGCTGCTTTAAGGCGTTTCGAGCCAGAGACGAGGCCCAGCACCACTTCTCCCAGTGTCTCATTGACAAAGACAAATATCGCAAGCAGATCAGAGAGCTGGAGGAGAGGAGCGACGAACTCCAAATCGAGATCGTACACAAAGAAGCCAGGCTGGTCACCTTGGAGTCTCGCCTACGACGGCTGTCCAAGGACATCGTTTTGGACCAGGTTAGACACAGTAGAGTAAACGAGTATAATAAAAAATGCTCACATTCTATCTCTGGAACTGGCAGTATTTCCAATTTGTAATTCAGAAAATTTGCCAACATTTTGATGAAATTTTCCCAAAAAAATGTTCTCCTCTCTGTTCTTGCAGAGTCTGCCGAGGGGTCTGCCTCCGACCATCATCTCTCAAGCAGGGGACTTCAAGCCCATCAATTCAGAATGCTCCAGCGATGAGTCGCCCGAGGAGAAGTCGTCCAAGGAGCCTCGCCTCAAACGCAGACCCAACCTCAAAACCGTCAGTCCACCACTCACACGCACCTGTTTACTTAGTGGACATTATGGCAAAGGCCAGGGCCCATAACTCAAACTTCTAAGAGTCATACTTAAGACCCAATTAAGGAGTAAAAAAGTTCTTACTTACCACCATAACACACATTTAACGAAGTCTCTTACTCTTACGAAGTTTAAGAGTAACCTTTAAGAGCGACTCTCAAGTGATTAAGTGATTAATCAGATACTTCTGCCATTTCAAAAAAAAATTAAACTTTACATTTTATTTATGCAAAAAAACCCAGTTTCAAACAGTTTTTTTCCATTTGAATGAACTCCTGCATATCTATTTACAATAGGAAATAATAAAATAGAATAAAAAAAGACAATCTTACTGGACCAGGAAAGAAATTCTGCTGCAGCTAAAGATTATTTTCATTGTCGATTAATATTCCGATTATTTCTAGATTGGTTTGGTCTATATACAGTATTGCAAGAAAATAGTAAAGAATATCCCTCCCAGTTTCTAAGTCTAAGGTGATTTCTTCAAATGTTTTGTTTTACATTAGCTATTCCCTTTAATATGATATACAACAGAAAAAAGCTTGAATTCTCAATATTTGATAGGCTGAAAACAGCATTTTCTGGCATTTTGCGCATTTAACCGATTATCAATATAGTTTGCAAATACTTTTCTGCCGATCAGCTAATCGATTAGTCAAATAATCGTTGCAGCTCCAGCAAGTGTACAGAAATAATATGCCAAATAAACAGTTCTATGTAAAGTAAAATGTTTTTAACAGTAACTTTCATGTTTTGTACTTTAGAACAGAGTTAAGTCTCCAGTCTGTGCACCGAAAGAAGTCTTTGAGGCCACTCAATCTCGAGGTAACTTATATAGTTCTCACATAGTTCATTCATGCTCTGCATTTCACCATAACAAGTTTATCCACATTTCTCTCCAACTTTCACATCTGTCAGCTGTCAACGGTGGAGATTTTCTGGAAATCCAGAAGCGAAACTCGTACGTCCAAAGCATCTCTTTCCCTCCCTCGGCCGGCATCATGATGTCCCCCATATATCCACCCTTCTCAGCCCCCCCCCTCTCCTTCTCCTCCTCCCCGTCCCCCTCCCCACTCCCCTCCCCACTCCCCTTCACTATGGCAGATCAGTCCAACAGGCCAAATATGGTGAGCTTTTAAAACATTGTTCACAGTCTTATCTCACAGGTTAATGCAGAGAATCGATGCAGTATTGTGTTTGGTAAAAATTATAATCTGAATCTTTTCTTATTTATCTAAGCAATATAGATTTAAAGGGACATTTCATCCCAAAATAATAAATACATATTTTTCCTCTGACCTGTAGAGCTGTTTATCAATCTGGATTGTTTTGCTGTGAGTTGCTGATAGTTGGAGATATCGTCCGTAGAGACGTCTGCCTTCTCTCAATATAATGGAACTACATGGTGCTCGGCTTGTGCTGCTCAAAGAGCCAAAAAATACATTTTAAAAACTCATCAGCAATGTCTCTTTACAGAAATCATGACCCGGTTACTCAAGATAATCCACAGAATTAGTTGTGAGCAGTTTCATGTAGGAACTATTTTCCTTCTACCGTACTTCACCCGCAAAGCGTATCACCGCGCAGAAGGAAGCGAGCATCTACTCATGGACAAGAGGGCTTGTACTCACTTGTTTAGGTGTAGTTCGTTAGAGAGAAAATAGTCCCTACATGAAACACAACACAACAAGGTCTGTGGATTATTTTGAGTAAGTGGGTCATGATTTCTGTAAAGACACATTGCTGTTGAGTTTTTTTAATGTATTTCTTTGGAGCTTTGAGCAGCACATGAGTGTCATGTAGTTCCATCATATTGAGAGAAGACAGACGTCTCTACGGCAATCGAGAATGATAAATAGCACTACACGTAAGAGGGAAAATACGTATTTTTTGATGTTGGAGCGTCCCTTTAACAGAACTTTCTCCACTTCTAATACGTTGTGGACTTTACTTGAAGTAGACCAGTTGAGTTTCGGAGACTTTGTTTAAAACTTCTGCTTTGTTCACTTGTGAAATCTCCAGCTGCGTAACCGTAACGACAGCATCCTGTCCACACTGCCTGAGCCCCCAGAGAAAGCATCGCTCTACCGCCGAGAGAGGGAGAAAGAATATGACTTCCACCCTTGCAGGTAGTAAAACAGCAAATTACAGTTAATGTAATGCTATTTAATAAATGTAGATGTTTATGTGCAACACTTTCATCCCTTTTTTTTATTAATCTGAGCTGGTTTGTAATTAATTTCCTGTCATGTATGACGCTCGATCTCTTTTAGCCTCTCGGACTTTGATAGTGACAACTTGGAAACGGAGTTTGGTAAAGTATACTTTTACACATTTCCCCAAATCGTACTAATCGCGTTTCTTAAGCCTTTCTTTTGTCTACCGTTTTTTGTTAATCTTTCTGTCTGTCCGTCCCTTCCTTAGAGGACGAAGCACCTTCTGTCCACTCGTCTTCCTCGTCCCATCAGTCAGAAGGGATGGACACTTACGACCTGGAGCAGGTCAACAACATCTTCAGGAAACTCTCTCTGGAGCGGTACAGTAGAGACACTGCACTGATATACAAAAGAGTCATTGCAAGTCAGGCTTACTGACAAACACATTCTCCTCCTTCTTCTTCTTCTTCTTCTTCTCCTTCTTCTTCTTCTTCTTCTTCTCCTCCTCCTCCTCCTTCTTCTCCTTCCTCTTCTTCTCCTTCTTCTTCTCCTTCTTCTTCTTCTTCTTCTTCTCCTTCTTCTTCTTCTTCTTCTTCTCCTTCTTCTTCTTCTCCTCCTCCTTCTTCTCCTTCCTCTTCTTCTCCTTCTTCTTCTTCTTCTCCTTCTTCTTCTTCTTCTTCTTCTTCTTCTTCTTCTTCTCCTCCTCCTTCTTCTTCTTCTCCTTCTTCTTCTTCTTCTTCTTCTTCTTCTTCTTCTTCTTCTGTGTGCAGGCCTTTCCGTCCGTCTCTGTCCTCCTTCTCCAGGATCAGTGCTTCCCTGAAGCCGGTGCAGGAGCTGTCGTTGCCAGGCGACAACCTTCTGAGGGACATCACTCTGGTTGGTGGAAACGACAGCGGGATTTTCATCTCAACTGTGCAGTCGGACTCCATCGCTGAGAAGGCGGGGCTACGAGAGGGCCACCACCTCCTATTGGTATGTGGTTTACTCGCTACATGGGATAAACTCCAGGTTCCCAGGTTATATTTTTCATGTTTCCTTATTCAATGTGGCATGAAAAACGCGATATTATCTCGATAATCATCAAAATATGCTTAAAAGTCTTAAAATGGCGCTAAAACATACTGGAATCACTTTACCTTGCATTGTTAAGATAAGACATCCTTTTTTGTGAAAAACAAAGAACCAAATAAAGCATAAATTAATAGGAAAATAGCTTTCTTACATGATAATTCCAGTATTTTTTAATCAGGCTTTATGTTCACTTCTCTACCATGATAGCGAGATAGACAGCTTTTTCTAAACACAATGTGAGGATATTCATGATTATCCAGATAATAGAAATTGACCACGATCAACTTAGAACGTTTTTTTTATCGAAATAAGTGATAAAATCCTATATTGTCCCATCAATAATCAAGTGACCATTTTCTATAATTCAGGGCCTAATTTGACAAAAGTGTCTAAATCACACATAAAACACAAAAAAACATGAATACTTCAATATGTCATTCATCTGTCTTGTGCTGTGATTGGCTGATCAGCTTGAAGGATGCATACGTGAGGAGAACCAGAGCATATCATTGGATACCAGCACTCAGGAAGAAGCCCATTGGACGCTGCAGCACTGCTCTGGACCAATCAAGCTGCACTATCGAGCCAACTTTGACTGTAAGTGTCGTCGTTTTTGGACTATGTGTGTTCTGGTAGTATAAATGCTGTGTATGTAAATTAAAATGTGTGTGCTCTAGCCTACCGTCGCCTTCAGCGGGACATGGCAGAAGGCCCGCTAGTTTCTGGCGACTCCTTCTACATACGGGTCAACCTCAACATCTCGGGCCAATCAGACAGCTGCTCCCTGAGCGTGCGCTGTGATGAGGTGGTGCACGTGCTGGACACCAGGCACCAGGGCCACTGTGAGTGGCTGTGCGCTCGTGTGGACCCCTACAACGGCTTCGACCTGGCCGAACGTGGCACCGTACCCAGCAACTCACGGTACAGAGAAGTTCTTTTAAAACTAAAAGACATTCTGACATTGAAGGGAAACTTTGGTGTTTTTCAACCTAAATCCTATTTTCCCATGTTTTTGTGTCTAATTGATTAGGTCTGTTTGTTATTGCGTCATATAAAGTCTTGCTGGAGAAGTCTCGTTATCAAATGACATGTCGCATCCACAATGTGTAAATCAGCTAAATATTCCGTAGGGTCCTCTCCATGATAGTGTCAGACAATTATAATAACAATCTGAGCCAGTGGCAAAAAGAAACGCACTTCTAGTGGACGTACAGTGACGGTGCGGTATTGCCCCGAGCGATTACATTGCAGCCCATTTCGCAGCTGCAGCGCTCTCACTCAATACTTCGGCAATTTCGAAAAACGTTGTCTCTATTAGTGACTTTGACACAAAAACATGGGAAAATAGGGTCCAGGTTGAAAAATACCAAAGTTACCCTTTAGGACAAAAAGTGAGCGTTACATCAAACCTTTAGTTTTGTATGTAACGCCTGCACATTTAAAGCACATGTTATAAACCAGCTTGGTGTCAAAGTAATTGAGTATCACGCATCTGTTCTGCTTTAGTGCGGCAGGATCCTGAGCACAATGCAAAAGTGATGTAACAGTTGAGCAACTATGCAAAGTTTAGCAGGAGTCTAGAGGGGTCTACATCTGCTTTCAGAATGTAAAGTTCCACTGATCTCCCCAATGCAGCAGCAACATCCACCTATGCACACACACACACACGCACGCGCACACACACACCACACATTTTCGCACTTGGGTCCCACAACCTGTTGATGTTACCAAGAAGCACAGGAAGCAGCTTGATGGAGGAAAGACTCTATGCAATGACTACTTATATTACATGTCGTTTTTTTGATACATGAGTTTGATAATCTTATGTGTGTGTTTGTGTGGGTGTACACGTGTGTGAATGTAGGGCCCAGCAGCTGCTCGTGATAAAGATTCAGAAGTTGTTTTCTCGAGGGGGGAAAGAAGAGAATGAAATCCAGCGCAACAATAGGGTAAGAAACTTCCTTTTTTTTAAAAAGTAAAAAACTAAACACATACATATATTTGAATATATGGCATTAATATAGCCACACATCCACATTCGACTAAAGCAAAACTCCTCTTCGGCACCCAGAGGCACGTCATTCACGGTCACATTCTAAGACGGAGTTGTGATTTACTTTGTTTGACCTATAAGTTGTGTCTGTGTAGAACACTTTACAGCTAGAAGAAGGCAGCCCGTCTCCTGATCCTAAAGCCAGCACACGCGTTTCTAGAGCCAGCATCTTCCTCACTCAGATACTACAGGTAAGGAAGTGCAAATGTAACCTCCTACCTCTTGTAGAACAAGACCTTTGCCACAGGCTCAAATGTCTTGCACTGGAACATAACTTGGTAACACGTAGTAATAACTGAGTTTCAGAATTAGCTCAGACGCCTCCATTAATACTTTTCCGTGTCTGTTTTGATTTGTAGTTTGTCAGCAGGGTGGATATCAAGTACAAGCGAATGAACAGCAGTGAGCGTGTGAGGATCATCAGCGCCACAACACTACCCAGACAAGGTTTTGAGGCGCAAAGACCAGAAGGTGTGTACAAAGTGATGCAGGAGGAAGAAAAGTCCACATGAGCAGCCAGAGGAAAGATCTGGAAAAGGCAACAATTTCTGAAAATAAATAAATACAATATACATATTTATGCTGAAAATTCATACTTGAAACGTCGTTTTTGAAGTGGCAGCCGAAATACAAATTCTGAAAGTAGCAGTTCAGATAGAAGTGCTCAGTTTAGTGTAAACTTCGCTGAGCGAAGTTGAAGATTCAGTTAAAGGTTGAAGCACTGAAAGCAGTTGAAATGTCAGTCGAAGCATAAAATTGTAAATAGTGGAATACAATCGTGGAAGTCTTGTATAAACTGAAAGGTGATATCAGTGGAAGTGTCAACATTGAAATCAGTAAATTGTGTAGGACAAGTGTAAGTTGTTTTTGTTTGTTTGTTTTTGTTGTTCAAAAGTGAGAACCTAAGAGCTGAAAGGGTGCGAAGTGTCAGTTGAAGTGTAAGCATGGAAAGAAGTTGAAATATAAAAAAAATATATGTTGGTTGAAATATATAAATATAAAATATCCTACCTCGTAGACCTTTAGGCTACCTTATCTTTGTGCCGATGGGTGTATCATCATGTGTACCTCTTTTTTTGTGTGTGTGCGCTGTCTTGGTTGTAAACAGACGCTGCTGACCCAGACAGTGACCTGAGCAAGAGTTTGAACCTGGTTCCCTACAGTACCGTCACCCCCCAGCGGACCCAGAGGAGAAGACCGGTCCTATTCACTCCCACTGCTCTAGCAAAACCCATCATCCAGAAAATACTCAACATGGGGGCAGCCATGGACTATAACATCTGCAAACCAGGTCAGTGTATGATAGGAACAAGCAAGCAGGTTTACTGCAAAAGATGTTAATGTCTTCAGAAGGACTGAGGTCGTTGGTGTATTCCCAGTGTGTTCGCCTATTGTGAATCAAAGATGGAAGAGATAGTGGATAAGAAGTTGTTAAGGGGGGAGAAGGAAGGTACTATCAGGATCCAGGTCAGGTATTGTACTGCATTGTGGTGTAAATGTTAAGGAGTGTAACCAGAGAGACGGTGGATGCAGGGTGTAAGATGGCCTAGTTGATAATTAGGGTGATGCATGATGCTGATGATGACAATGACACAGAGGAGTTTAAATCTCCTCTTAGGGACACAGAGAGTAACACTCCGGTCTCCTGACAAACCAACTGCTCCCAGGTCAGTGTGGTCAGACATGTTGCTGGTGCACAGAGTCGAACATCTGGCAAGCCAAGACAGTGTGTGATGTCCTTGTTTCGTGCAAATTCCCCAGTGCAAAAACCTCAAATGTGTCTGTTCCTTCTGTATTAAATGTGGCGTGATGATGATTAACAAAATTAAACAGCTTCTGATTTAAAAAAAAATATATATATATTTAAAAATAATTATCATTTTGTTTCTCTGCTATTGTATTTGACTTAATTCTATTCTATTATTTAGACACCCTGTCCAAAGAAGAGTTTAATCTGAAACAGAATGTGGAGCCCTTCATTCACTACAAAGAGAAACGCGCCACGTTTGAATGCATCACGCGGGAAAACATCGAGGCTGTCGCTTCTAAGGTAGGCTATTATTGTGTGTGTGTGTGTGTGTGTGTGTGTGTGTGTGTGTAGAGTGTATATATAGATGATGCGTCTTCACTTCCTCCCACAGTACTAAAGTGAAGACAAAATATCCCAGATATGGGAGCTGCCATCTTGAGATTTTAATGTCATTTGGAGCCAAAGCCGCGGTATCGAGGTCCCACACATACACCCACCCGAGCCAATCATATGCCATGCACGACCGCAGCTTGTTAGCGCGGGCCACCTAGCTGCTACTTTAGCACTACGCTAGCTGTTTGGCTAGAAAGACACAACAACTAACCAAAATATATGTGCAAATGCATTTATGATTATTTGACACATGACACTGGTTCAGCTTTTACCCCCAGTTCTCCCAGTCGTTGTGCTAAGCTAAGCTAACTGCCTGCTAGCTTTTGCTTCAGATTCACATTAAGAGTGGTGACAATCTACTCATTTGACTCTTTGTAAGAAAGGTGTATTTCGCAAAAGGTTGAACTATTCCTTTTTTTTTTTAGCTTTTTGTGCGTCACCCTAGTTTTCATTTGTGTTGTTGTTGAATTCGTAGATTCATGCAGGAATGCAATTATTGTCCATCTTTGGCCATCAGAGGAGAAAGAAGTTGTGATTTTCAGACTTAATTTTGTTTCTTTCATTCACATGAATGTGAAAATACCTCATTGTTCTTTACAATCTGATCAATCAGCTGTGTGTGTTGTTGCGTGCTTATCTATGACTCACGTGTCCACATTACACAGTATAGATCTGTATTTATCCATCACCAGGGCAAACACTGCCTACTGGAGGCTGAGCTGAGCTGTGTCAAAGACCTTCTGCGAAGGGAAATATACCCAATCATTATCTACGTCAAGATCTGTGATAAAAATGTCAAGAAGTTACGGTAAGCGCGACAAACCTCACTCATTCTCAGACATTGACCCACAGGTGCCAACCACAACCCTTTTTCCAAATGCTAATACGTCAATCATTGCATGACATTTTAACTCCAAGCAGGAGGTGAGATTGAACCAGCTCAAGGACAAGTCTGCTGTTAGATAAACTACACATTTATATGTGAAGTTTAATGCACAATGAAATGAAGTTGTGAATTTTGAAACAGTGATAGACATCCTCAGGTTGGAGTTTTTCGAAGATCTGCTGGGATTCACTTGAGGTCATCATGTATTAATAAGAATGATAACGTTAACAACCCTGAATTTATTTACTTTTATCTTGTTGCACACGATATTAATCTGTGTGTACACAATCTTATTATCTATCTTGTCTTTCAGGACCTTGAAGACTTAAATTAGCAATCTAAAAAGGGCCATTTTGCATAGTGACTACTTTAACTTTTGATACTTTAAGTACATTTTGCTGGTGATACTTACATGTATGTACTTTTACTCAAGTAGAATTTCAAATGCAGGACTTGTAACAGAATATTTTACACTGTGCTGTTGTTACTTTTACTTAAGTAAAGGATCTGGTAAACAAACCAGTGTTACTAAGTGTCTACAGGATTTTCATCAGAGATCATGGGTTCATTACCACAGCGCTGCTTCCTTCCTGTTTCCTGTCCACACAGGAAGTTGCCTCTGCGCGTGGAATCGGAGGAAGAGTTTGTGAAATCTTGTCGGGTAAAATTGAAGGAACTCGAGGGCATTCCCTGCCTCTACGCCAGCGTGGAGCCCGAGGCCTGGGCGGGGGCAGACGACCTCATCAGGGTCGTCAAAGACCGAATACTGGAGGAGCAGAAGAAGACAGTGTGGGTGGAGCAGGACCTCCTGTAGACACACACACCCACACACACACACACACAGACACACTCACACACACACACACACACACAGCCCGTAGGGGACTTATTAAAGTGATAATGTAAACTTGAAAATTCAAGAACGCCCGTTCAAGTATGTGAAAATAATGCAAATTGGATTATTGCATTTCATTTTTATTCAAATAATAATGCATTATAAGTGGAAAATGATAATGCTATTGTGGAATCACATTTTAATTATCAAGTTTACATTGTCATTTTAATAGAGTCCCCTATGTGCTTCTATACAAGCACCATAAAACATCCTTGTACATCATGCTTTTATGCATATATATTTATGCTAAGATACACGTGTGGACACTCACACTGCTATGGACTTATAAAAGATGCAAGATATATTTTGTAAATGTGTACCTTGATTTAGAGAAATAAACAAATGGAAAACTTCAAAAAGGGTCATTGTTTTACTTCAAAGTTCATTTAAAGGCAAAGTGCACTTCTATGATTCTTAACTTTAACTTAACTTTGATTACACTGCCCTCTGGTGGCTGGTGTCAGACTTTCACACTGTAAGATTCAAATCAATTCAAATTAAACCACATCAACCTTCTATTTATTCATAGAGGCGCTTTTTTTTTTTTTTTTTTTTTTTACAAATTTGTTATGCAGTGCTTCTCCTGAAAATGTACAGATATAGAAATGTTATATAAACCAATAAATCATTGCTATTTGAATAGAATAAAGTAGAATAGAACTGAAGGTTTAATGTTTTAGAGAACGTGTCACAAGTTCACACCATATTAGGCAACAGGAAACTGTTGCTGACAGCATAACAGGAATACAGGGGTTTTAGGAAAACATAGGCATTAGTACAGCAGAACGGCTACATTTTTCTTTATGTCAGATCAAGAAGTAACCAAACTGATCAACACATCAGACTACTTCTGAAGTGTAGCGCAGGCAGACGTTGCACTGCGTCTGTTTGTCAGGGATAACATTCAGATCAGTCCTCGTCATTTAAGACAAGACTAGCCAGGCTGCAAATATATAAGTAAGTGAAGACATAAATAACACATTTACTTCGAGTTCTCCATACATATCCTGAGAAAACGACTCGACACAACGAAATTATTCATTTGTGATCTCGAGAAAACGGCTTAAAAAAAAAAAAAAACAATTGCAAGAACAGCCGTTCTCAGCTTCCGTACATTAGTGATGTAAGCCGGTGCTTCTTAATCTTTTTTTCATTGGTGACCTCTTATTATGAAGCAATATCTCCTTGTGATCCCCCGTCACCAGTTCATCTTTTATACTGCAAGTTGTAAGCAGCTTGGTTAAAACAAAAAAATGTCTGATTAATTTTCAGGGGTCTTAAAGAGGGAAAACTGCAGCTTTTCACAAGTAAGAATACAAGAGCAAAGAGTCTGATGAATAAACATGGTTTTGTGTATCAGAAATCATTATCTTTATGCATGAACTGAACTTTAGCTGTTGGCTGGTGTTGGTGTGTGTTTTAAGAGGCCTGCATTACATTTTGGAAGCTGTAGCAGTCGTGTGATTTTAGTTTTTGGTGGCGCTGATCTTTTATTTTGATAACGTCATGAACTGTGCATTGAAGCCTTCGTCTACTCTTTACTCTTTGCACTGATGCTGTTTATTGTCAACACTATAGTTCATGCAAATATGCATTATATAAGTTTTAAATTGGCTAACCGTCAACACAATATCCTCCAAGATCACTCATTTTATAAATCAGATGTAATCAGTTAGCTGGATAACTTGAAACTCCTTCAAATGTGAAACACAGACATGATTTCTGGGTTTATTCAACAATGTTATCCGTAATTCACTAAACCTGCGTGGGTTCTGGTCACTTTGGTGATTTTCACAGCTTAGAAATTTGTATTTGGACTGTTTTTTTCACCACCAGATGGTCCAATTTGACAAAAATGGGCTGGCCAGAGGGGGATTTAAAGTAACCTGTTTGTGCTAGATAATCTCCTCATCAGGGTGGAAAGACATCCATACAGCATATGAAGTATTCCCAGAAATGCTCATATCTGCCTGCCACATATTATCTTGCGTGTTCATGCTCTGTGTGTGTGTGTGTGTGTGTGCGTGCATGTTCAAAGTATAATCAGTGCCAGGGTAAAAAGTTATATTAAGCAAATGAAGAAGAGCACTGTACATACAATCAGGAGACAGGGTGAAATGTGTGACGCTGATTAAAAGCAAATGATGATGATGATGATGTGCAGTGGGTGTGTGTGTGTGTGTGTGTGTGTGTGTTGCAAAGTGAATCAGCTGCTCTGTAGGGGCTCCGTGCTGTGTTTGATGTCACAGGATGAAAGAGTTCACAAACAACAGGGTTTATCAGCCTGCGGAAATAGAAACAGACGCAGATCCCCCACAGCAACATTTCCTTATTATCATTATTTTGGTGTCATTTCTTTGAGTGTAGATGACATTTGCTCCAGCAGGTACAGCAGGTTATTTTCAGCACGCTGCTCCAGTGGGAGGGGGTGGTGGGGGGGGGCTGTCTACATAAATCATCCCCGAGTAGCGACATGCTATGCTGGAGCTGACCCAGAAAAGTGATTTTTTTTTTCCCCCCCTCATGAGCTCACTCTGCAGAAACATCAAATACAACCTCTCGCGGTGCTTTGCGTGCTCCCGCTCCATCTCTAAGAGAAGGAAAAAAAAAAAAAAAAAAAAAAGAAAAAAAAGAAGAGTACTCGCATCACAGACAGGCTCAGCAGCTGACGCGGCGCTGGGAGCTCGCGGACACAAAAAGAGGTGAGAATGTGTTTTTATAACTCGTCTGTCTTATTATGAACAAGAAATCTCCAAAGTATCGTCACGTTTCCCCTCTCTCTCTGTGTTTTTTTTTTTTTTTTTTTTTTTCTCTGCTTGTACCTTTGCTCCAATGCTGAGCACTACTTTGACTCCTATACGGCTCCACACACACTGACAGCGTAGAGATACCGACCACGGGCTGCGCGGAGGGAAGCTCGTTGTTTTCTCTGCATTATCTCCGCGTAAATTTGACCAAAAGCTCCCAACGCGACGCTCTTTCATGAACCGGAGCCACAATGCCGAAAGCCTCCCGGTGTGAGGAGCAGCCCCTTCCCGCGGCGCTGCGCTCCCGTCAAAGGCTACATTGTGTCCGGTCTGGCATCCGCTGGCGGCTGCTGTGCACAGGACGGTGAGATTTATCACAGGCTGCTGCTCGGCGGCTGTTTTCTGGAGCTTTTTCCTGCTGGTTCGTCACCGGCGTCGACGTAGTGGTAAACATAACAAACGTGGACGATTTACGGGGCAACTAATGACCCATATCTGATCTTTAATAGCCTGCAGCGTGACTTTCAATTACATTCAGACTTTCTTTTTTTTTTTTTTTTTTTTTTAAATCATCATTTGTCTACTAAGGTCTTAATGTGTCACTATAGGTGTCAGGTGAATATAGTGGGGTAAAAGATTATTATTACATTATTATTATTATTATATAATTGTTTGAGTCCCTCAAGCCAAAAAAAAAAAAGCCAAAATGGTAAACATTTACATTAACTTTTTTCAATATGAGTATTTCTGCTTTTCTCAATTGTATATCATTGTAAACTGAACATCTTTAGGTGTTTGGACTGTTGGTTGGACAAAACAAGGCATCTGAAGACGTCACCTTGCAACAGGCCTTTCCCACAATTTATTCTTTTTTGTTGTTGTTGCCATTTCACAGTCAAAAAGCGTTATTTGAGTTGTGTATAATCAGACTGATCTTTAGTTGCAGCGCTGCAATGTTCTTACTTTTATTTGAGTAAATTCCCTTTCCACATTCCACCACTGACAGAACATTTGAATATCTTCTGCCCCTGAGACGTCTGGTTTAATGTACATTATGGGACAGCAGTTAAATCGCTTGCGTGCAGAGAGGAAGAGTAGCGTAGTCTTCGGCCTCTGGAGAGGGGAATGATGATTTTCCATGTCAATGGTCTCCTCTCAGCTTCAGGAAAGAAGAAATAATGTGAGGACTGTTGCACGAGAGCTCCAAAATTAGAAATGTGTCGGAATGGAAAAGCGACGCCCTGCGACTTTCAAACTGCACATGAAGGAGAAGAGAGGCTGGAGATAAAGTAGGAATTAAGAAACATGGATCGGGATCGAGATAAGCCACCGGTAGAACAGACACATGCCGTCTTTCTGCAGTAAAGCAATAGGCCCTTTTCCAGCATTGCATGAGCACAGTAGGCCTCAGTGTGTTTTTGTACATGCAGAACGTATCTTGGAAAGGTGTGTAAAATATTTTCTATTGGCCCTCTTTCAAAGGTTGCTAACATAGGGGCTTTTTATTACTTCAGCTCAGTATTTAAGCGTGCCGATGCTGTACTATATAGGAAGCCTGGTATGGGTACAGCGAGATACTTGTGCAATGCAAAAGTTATTACTTTATGGTATGCAGAGACCCCTGGCATGCACACATTTGACAAGCACTTGTGATTTTACTGCTGCGAGTGGGAGTTAAGTCAACTCGGAGAGGTGAAGGAGGTTCAGTTAAAATATTTGAAGCCAATGAAGACTTGCCCACATATTGCTCTGGTTCTCAAGCTCTTTCTATTAACAGAGGAGCACGAACACCTCACTCACACATGAAAGCTTTTCATTTGTTTATATATCACCTGATAATCTGGATGCTTTTGTTAGTGTGAAGCCTAGCGTTGTCATGTTTTGTGATACTGTAGCGATTCTCAAAAACACTGCATTGATTTTTTTTATCAATAGTTACTGAAACCAGAACCGTCTGTTTACATTTTTTTTTTTAACTGAATTTGTTTACCTAAAGAATCCTGCAAGTATTTTTATTTTATTTTTTTTACTGATATAGGCAGGCGTTAATTCATTTTCTCAGATTGCACAAAAGCAGTGCTATGATGTTTGCTGTTACAGGACTGTTCTATAATAAGTAAACTTTTTTTAACCCAGATTTTATGTGTTTTCTTTATACTATGACCATTTTCCTAAAATAAGATTAAAAAAATCGCAACAATTCTTGCCAACACAGTGCCCTATTGAATAGGAGGAACTCAAAAAACACAAGGAATTCAGCATCACTCGTGAACACTTGAACTGTCTCCAAAGTGTTGGTCCACAGCCGTAGCTATTAGCAGCATTAACGTGTCTTTTGTCTCGTTGCTGCTGAATTCCCTGCGTTTCTGTGATTTTATTCGTGTGTCTGTGATTCTTCTTGTTCAAATGTGCTCGCAAAAGGACAATAAAAAATGTGTTTAAATGATTTCCGCTGTCGCTACGCCAGCCAGTGATGACACAAGCTCATAATGTGATTTTAGAAACGGAGGTGGTCGTCTAACTCTGAGAAAGATGGAATATGTAACGGTGGATTTCTCTCTGTCTGCAGGGCGCTGCAGGCATGGAGCAGAGGTGAGAGTTTACCCATGGATGTCCAGTTCCAGTCCTGCAGTGCAGCAGCACGATAAGCCCACCGCAGACTCTGCTGTAGCTGCCATCTATCTATCTATCGCCATGGTGAGAGAGAGCTCCTGGACCTTGACTCTGTTGCTATGGTGACCCTGTAGCAAGAACCATATGACTCCAATCTGTTGCCCCGGTGATCACATAAAAAGACCCAGGTAACTATTTCAATCTGCCGCCATGCTGCGGAGACACCCTGTGAAGTAGTCGGTTGCTATGATTGTCGTGTAGCAAGCAACATACGCCATGGGAACTTCCAGGATGTTCCGCATTTTTGTCGTCCTGGGCTCGGCCTTCATGATCCTCCTGATCATCGTTTACTGGGACGACGTCGGAGCCTCCCATCTGTATTTGCACACTCCCGTGTCGCCGGGCCCCAAAATCCCGCACCCCCCTCCTCATCAGCAGCCTCAAACCTCCCGAACCCCGTCCTTCCTGTCCGACATTGATGCCTTCGTCAACCAGTTCTTAGAGCCGGGAACTGGGGAGCCCACGGACCCCGCCCCCGCCGACACAAGTAACCAATCGGAGAAAGCAGAGGAGCGGTACATACCGCGGCGGGAGTGGAAGATTCACCTGACGCCAGTGGCAGCCGAGCTCCGTGAGAGACAGGTTAATACCATAAATCATTATGAATATTATCTTTGTCTTTAATAGTACTAGTAGTATTAAATGTTTAATTGTTATGGTGGACTGGGTTTATTGAATGCATAAGCATTTTTCACGCAACACGAGAAGTCTAAATAATCAAAATCATATGCCAATGCTCTACAACAATTCCTAAATAATATTAAAATATTCATGAATAATATTAGTATGCCGGTGAGCTAGCTGCATGCGTAAATACTGTGAACCTAACATTTATTAAAAGTAGCTAATCAAGACCAAAATCATTCGTGATTTCTTAGTTGGAGTCAGTTTTAAATGTAAAGTATGTAATATTGTTGGATTTATGAAACTAAACTGAACTCCTCCGCCAAAATTGGATTTCAACATTCTCATATTGTATGTACAGGGCTGGGCGTCTTTCTCTCTGTGTTGTTTTTCTATATCAACATTTCTATACCTTACTTTGAGAAATAAAATCATGCCATGCTTACATGAACTGAGTTCTCAAATGTCAAATCTAAAAACAAGCAGACTTGCACAAGCTTGCTAAAAATATAATACAGTCTAAAACTGCCAAGCTGCTTTTTAAACAGCCACGTCCCACAGGTGTTTCCACTTCTTTGACCTCGCAGAGCTTCCTCACAGCACAGGTGTTGCTACTAACACTAACGATGGCTCTGTTTTATTCGATCGCCCCGGTGAGAGCGACAGTGAGCCAGCGTGTACCAGGACCCTGAAAATGAATTTCATTATATACACCTGTGTTTTGTCAGGAACTATCGCCATGAGAATAAGTAAACAAGGCGATGAATCTGCCCAGACAATACCACACCTTTTTTTTTTTTTGTACATAAAAGTGTCAAGGCAAGTCAACGGCTAATAATGCATCTTTCATCTCACCAAAACCAGGAGCAGCGGCGGAGCTTACTTCAGGAGATGTGTGCTAACGACAGCGTGGTGTTTCCTGGCAAAAACCGTTCGTTTGACGACATTCCCAACAGGGAGCTGGATCACCTCATTGTGGACGACAGGCACGGTATCATCTACTGCTACGTTCCCAAGGTGCGCAAACGCCTACGTGTGTCACTGCTTTGTTGATACTAAGTTTACTTTACTTATGACACACAAGTATGGCCTTTTTTAATTCCAATGCTGTACAAGAATTCCACCCATTTTGGCTGTAATAACTGAATATTGACTTCAGACTGTCACGTGCGCTCCCCCTCTTAGGTAGCGTGCAGTAACTGGAAGCGCATCATGATAGTTCTCAGTGAGAGCCTGCTGCGGGACGGTGTTCCCCAGAGAGACCCGCTAGCCATCCCCAGGGACCTGGTCCACAACAGCAGCATGCACTTTACCTTCAACAAGTTCTGGAAACGTTACGGAAAGTTCGCAAAGCACCTCATGAAGGTCTGTTCACACTCTTTAACCTATATCATATGATTACATGTGCTAGTTTTAATTCACTGTGTGATTCTCTACCTCCACACGCAACGATATCGAGATTTATTTTTTATTTTTTTTAATGTGCTTTTAACATTTGAAACAACTCTTCACACGAGAGGCTATACAAAATATAAGAACTATAATTATATACATATGTATTCAAAATAACACTCTGCTACATACTATAAAAGGTTACAGTACACAGAAGAGTGTGTTGTCTTACCAACAGGGGAAATAAATAAAACAGCAATTGAAAAAAAGGTGAGGAGTGATAATGAATAAAGGAGAGTACATAAATAAATATAAAAAGGTAGATGGGTATAATAATTGTCGTATCTGTAGAGGCTCTGTCTGAATTCTGTTTCTCTACCCAAGTATATTTAAGTGGGACTAAAGCGTATGTGGGTTGCAGTAATTTCTAAAAGGTGATCACGTCTTACCTTCCTGTCTTTCATAATGAGCATTTTATTTTCTCAAAATCTAAACGCGTCATCGCCTCTCTCATCCAATTTGCATGAGTGGGGGCTGTTGCCTGCTTCTAGTTGAGTAGTATTAATCTCCGTGCCAGCAGACTGACAAATGCTTTCAGAGACGTGTGTTGGTGGAACTGCACAGGCCCCTAATGATGCAGAGGTCGCTCAAACAGGTGAAACCCAACCTATGGCACTGCGTTCCTAAAAAATAAAAAAATAACAAAAGTTGACTCACCTCACAGTGAACCACGGTTTCTCTGGAGAGTCCTCTGTCTTCTCCGTACGCACGTCATCGGTTTCTCTATTTGCTTCCACCGTCTCAATGAATTGTCCGTTATATGTATGATAATAACGTGCTGATGTGTTAATGCCGTTTTCATTCACTCTTGAAGGTGAAGCTGAAGAAGTACACCAAGTTTCTATTTGTGCGGGACCCCTTTGTGCGGCTCATCTCCGCCTACCGGAATAAATTTGAGCTGCGCAATGAAGACTTCTATCGCCGCTTCGCACAGGTCATGCTGCGCCGCTACGGCAACCAGCCGACACCTCCTGCCTCCGTGGACGAGGCGTTTGGCGTGGGCATCCACCCCTCCTTCTCCAACTTCATCCAGTACCTCCTGGACCCTCAGACAGAGAAGGAGATGCCCTTTAACGAGCACTGGCGGCAGGTGTATCGGCTTTGCCATCCGTGCCAGATTCAGTATGACTTTGTGGGCCACCTGGAGACGGCGGAGGACGATGCCGAGCACCTGCTACGCCAACTGCGGGTGGACAATGTAGTGGAGTTTCCCACCTCCCATAGGAACCTCACAGCCAGCAGCTGGGAGGCTGATTGGTTCAGCACGGTGCCCGTGGAGGCGCGGAGAGAACTCTACAAGCTGTATGAACCTGACTTCAGGCTCTTTGGCTACGACAGACCAGACTCGATCCTCAATGAGTGAACAGACCCAGCCACACACAGACAATATGTTTTTTTTTTTTCTTTTTTTATGTAATGAAATAATACTTTTACAGTCACACCTCCTCGTATTCTGGGCTTTGCAGATGTGTCCTCCAGTCTTGTGTGTCCTACACTGAATGTGCACATCATTGAGGACGCTCACTACTGAGGTGAAGCCAGGTTAATAGCCATTGTTTTTATTTTCAAATCACAACGATAACAAGAAGCACACAAGTGAGAGTCAGACGGATATGAATTATGGAAAACAGGAAGTTCCCCCAACATGTTGTACATTCAGTGTAGTCCTAAACTCAAACCTCCACGTCGAGCGCTCCCAGTGCTGATGTCACGCCTCGCCTGTCACTTGTGACACGTAGCAGGACGCTGAAGGGACGTCACAGAGCCATGATGCGTTGGGTCGTGACACCAACAGGTCAGGGAAATGTGGGCGATTAGATAAAACAAAGTGATACTAGATTAGTTTGAAGTGTTAGTTGCACTAGTTTTCATCTAATTTATTTCACATCGTGTAAGTGCAATGCTTATGTCAAGCATGAAAGGGATTTTTTTATGTAAGGGTTGAAAATAAATACCAATGACGGCTGTCAACATCAGAAACGGGTAGAAATATTTTACACCTCACACACAGATTAGGCCCCGACCAGACAGAGCGCTTTTTAGCTTTTTCTGGGGCGAGAGTGAAGTTTTTTGCTTCATGTTTTAGCTGCTTTTGCTTTTCCGAGCACTTTGCGTTTTTGCAGGAGAACCCTGAACGCTTCGAGTTTGACTCTCTGAGCAGAAAAGCGGAATTTGCATTTTTTTTTATTATCCAATTGTCCAATCGGATTGGCAGGCGGGCCTTCTGTGGTGGTGACATCATTAGCTATCTAGCTCAAAGAAGCTCTGCTAACCGTTAAAGTTATACTTGTTGTTAGTTATCAAAGGGAGCCGTCAGAAATGTGTTAGATTCAATCAATCCATAACTTTCTGATAGCTAATGTTAAATCTGCCTGATACTATTTGCAACTCTCACCCTCAATCAGAAACCTGTGCATTTTCTTTAGGCAGATGTTTATTCATTAGTTAAGGTAACTAACTTACTATCTCATTTTTTGAACTGTAGGCGTAAATAAAAAAAGGCAGTGCGGTGCACATCGCGTTTAGCAAGCCTCCGTCTGACCGGGCCCTAAGAGGACACTCGTGTTACCTTAACAAACCCTACTGCTTCTTCACACCTGGCACATTACGTTTCCGAGTGGAGAAGTCCGTTAGATTAGGTTAGTGGAAACATTTCACACAACTTGTTAGCGGCTCGCTTTATTTTTCGATCAGTTTCATAGCAGGATGTCATCTTGTAGAGAAGCACAGCTGCTCCAGTGAACGCGTCTCAGCTTGTCTTTGAGGCACGAAACTGGAGTTCCTCCATTATTATCACTTCATCTCAGCTGGCTGTGCACAGGTGAGCCTGTGTGTATTTAAACGAACAGTTTTCCAAAGGGAACGTTTTCTTTTATTGCTTGTTGTGTTGCCATGACGCTGTTATCAGCATTTCATACAGCTGTGTTTTCACGCACAGACTGCAGATATCAACACTGACCTACATTGGGTAACCCTGGAGACTGCAACAGCATTGTTGCGCCCCCCCCCCCTTAAATATTATGTTTCAAGGTCAGTATTTTTATTGGACGCAGTATATTGTAGCAAGGAGCTGAGCACATTGTGTTTTTCAGTATGTGCAGTGAAGATGCATCACTCCACATGAGGCTACGTCAGTATTAATGTCAACGTTTCCAAGTAATTTCAGGATCAATCCCATCATGATCCCAGCATGGATCGGGCCGCATGTTTTATACGAGAGGAGGTGGAAGATAAGATAGTGCCTTTGGTTGCAAAAGTTTACACAGCAAAAAAAAAGTATTTTTGTAGAAGGAATTAATTTTTACTTTGAGCAAAATACAGTGCGAGCTGTATATACCACAAGGTACGTTTGATATGCTGGGCCTCGAGTCTTGTGTGGTTATTCTTTGGGAAGAATAGGAAACGGCAGAGCCCTTCAGCAGAAATGCTTACCCGTCTTTATAGGAATTTGTATGATTCATGATTGTGTGAGGACTCTTTACGGCGTGTTTGTGTCCAGTGGATTGCTTTGTGTGTCGTTTAACACGCAGGTTTACTGTGTGGTTTGTACTGTATGTGATTATTCTGCTCATGTTCACAGTAGTGCTGTGTTGTCTTACTGCCTCGCGCTTTATTTGTTTTATACAAGTGTGGGACATTTTTGACTCCTGAATGACTGAGTCGAGTCATTTCTGGATACGTTGGAATTATTTGCCTTCAATGGAGGGTTTTCCCAAAAGTCTGTCATCATCACTTAGTGCGTTTTTACCATGTAAGTGTAAATAAACACAGGAAAAAGCAGCAAGCAAAAAATGCTAAGCAAAAAAAAAAAAAAAAGAAAACCCACCTTGTCATCACGCACTCCCACCTCACCAGTGTTTGGATTGTCAGATTTTCGTCTCTTTTGTATTTTTGTTATGTTTCTATTGTATTTTCTTACGTTACGGTCCTGATGTTAACCATGTCAGAAATGTTGCTCTTGGCTGTATTTTCTTTAAAACAACAACACATAAGATGGAATCATTTTGTAAGGGAAAAAGAAACCCGAGTACAGTACATGCTGCTTTTATAATGGGAAAATCAGTCAATGGATCTTTATGAAGATTGGAGTTTGACTGGCGGTATGTATTTTGTTCATTTGCCCGCTGTGAGCTGACACTTCAGCTGCATTGATGCTTTGAACAGCTTGAAGGTTTGTTGAAGCTGCAGTGCCAAACCTTGTCCTACATTTCAACCTCCATGTCAATTCCTAACATTAAATGCTTTCACAGATCAAAAAACACAAATCTATTTTTGTGATTCATGTTTTTGTAAAATGTATAAATATTTCATAAAGTCACAAGAGACTTTGCAATCTGACAAACATGTTCTTCTTTCATCTGGGGGGGAGGAGGAATGCAAAGCATTCAGTTTCATCAGTGTTTTGCTGTCATGCATCATCTGGTCTTCGTACAAGAGAAATAAAGGATGTGGGGCATGATGGAAAATGTATTGGTCTCTTTTGTGAATTATCCATTCTACCTCAGTATTGTATAATGACACTAGACAATTTATATTGGATAATATTAGCACAAAACATCCTTCACATATTTAATTATATTGTCTCAACACCATGAAGCAGAATAGTGCTCACTACACAAAGGGACTAACATGATCGCCTGTGGAAATGGGGGAGGGTAATATCCCTTATCAGGACAACAGGAAAGCAAAACTGCTCCAGTGCGACCTACAAAATTGTAAACAGGAAATGTGAAAATTTTTTGCCAAATCGGAGAAACCTCTGAATGTTTGTGCCTGAAAAGTTAACATGCCTAATAACCAAACGCTTCACAATACACATTATACACATATACTGTTATGAATGTATCATATGTGAGACCTCGAACAACTGTCAAATACATAAATAAAATTTAGGATAACGCTTAAGCTGCAACACAATAACACAGAATTTTGGGAAGGGAACCGGTTCATTTCTAAGCAACTTTCCATGACATCCTCAAGGGGTCGCTGTGTTCACTTTTATCAAAATCTCCATTACAATTGACCATGGACATGAACCCTCACCGCCTTCCCACCCAGGGCCAGAGAGCGGCCAGATCTGCACCATGGACGTGATCCCTCACCAGCTTCCCTCCCACCCATGTTTCCACACCTATTTGCAGTGGTTCACCTGGGTCTACCGACATATCAGTGGCAGTTAAGCGTATCAACGATGGTGTTAACAGCAATGTAAGCCTTCAAATGAACAGAAACAGCTCTGTCTGTTTTGCTTGCTTTATTTTGAAAGTTCTAAACCGAAAATGGGGTCGACATGAGCGTACACGTCCCTCCAGTGGTCGCCCTGAGGAACTGCATTAGGGTTTGTGGCTAAAACACAACGTTAATAACAGTATAAACATTATTAGTAAAACCGTCTGCAAACAGTACAATAGATTACTACAAATGAGAGTATTATAAAATTGGAATAACTGCATTAATTGATACATTTTTGGGGAAAACGGGTTTTGCCTTAACCCCGCTGTTTATGGCCCTCCAGTGGTCACAGTGAGCAACTGCATAAAAGCGCCACACGTGGAACTCGATGACTAGAAGTCATAAAAACGACTATAAAAATGTTCTGTTGTGGTCACAGTTACATTACAGAAAATGTAACGCCATATTTATACTGATTGTTGCTCTCTTGTAGTAATAATCATGGTATTAATGATTAATGATTATTACAGGTATCTATACGGATTATTCTGATGTATTGATAATGGCATTTACAGTCATGTTAGTATCAATGTTTATAATATCTGTATTAACTGCAGGTAATTGTTTCACAGTTGATATGAGTGTATTTGATATCATTAACTTTGGATTCAGATAACATACAGTAATACTGCTTTGTAGTTTATCTTCATTTACTTTAGATTTACATGATATTATAACAAAAAGGGCTGGAGGCTGAGGGGGGGGGGTAATTAGCACCTTCTGGCAAACTTACAAGTGCCTCTCGAGGGACATTTTTGGCTTTTAAATTTCAAATTTTTCATTCAAATCATTTTGGCCTTGTTAATGCATATGGCATTTTTTTTTGGCTAAGGGTGTGAGGTTTTTGGAAGTTCAACCTCAGCTCCCATAATAAGTCTATTATAAAGTGTGTAGCCAAAATACAGAGACTCAGACACTTAGTGACAAACATGTCCCCATTAAAACCCATTAAAATCCCAATTTGTGATCCCACGGCCATTACAGCATACAGACATGCTTTCTCTTGTATCAGCCTCTTGGATTGGAAATTGTACTCTTTACTATTTTCCACCAGATTGACACATTTTCTCATGGTTACACAAGAAAAGTTCAGTTAGCACCAAGTTTTAGCACCACATACAAAACTCAACCACAGTCCACATTACCAATGATTCTGTTAACTCACTGGGTGTAGTTTTCGCACCATATACTAAAACCAGAGTGTAATAATGTCAAGTTTTCTCTGCTCCCTGTCGGGCACATAAACCACCGTAAAACTTATTGTTGTTTTTAAACTTCAACTTTGTACAAATGTAACAAACAAGATATAACAAATGAACTAGTGAGCGTTAGAGGTGCTGGTAGGGATATTTTGTTACCTTTGGAAAGAGCCAGACTAGCTGTTTAATAATTTTCCTGCTTTATGCTAAGCTAAGCTAACCGGTTGCTGGTACACTTTTACAATACAGGGGCGATAGTGGTATCAAACTCTTCATCTAACTCTCTGAGAGAATACTAATAGGCATATTTCTCAAAATGTTGGACAATTCTTTAAATGTAATGCATGTTGCTGTGACATGCATGAAGTATAAAGAGATTTAATCTGCTTTGGAAATTCTGACAATTTTCTACTAGGGTGATTCAGCATATTCAGTTTATTCCTTCACATTTTTATGAAGACGAATTGCCCATTCTCCATTTTGATTTTATCACCACGGTGGAGCATGCTGAACCTCCTTTTTTAATCTAAATGTAGAATCTATTTTACAGTGAGTTGCATTCTTCTGCCGTGTCAGTTCAATTTGTTTTCTTTCCATCCAACTGAGCTCAACAGTCTCATGCTCGGCCTTGTCTTCCCTCTCCTTTTCAGTTTTCCTCTGCGCTACCTTTGATGAGGTACCCATTGAAAGTGATATAGACATCTACATCGTCACTGTAGATGGCGTTCTCCCGCTCCCTCTTGTACAGGCGGACCCACACCTCGTCGTTCAGCTTCAGCTCCAGCATCAGGCTCTGACTCTGCATGATGGAGCGGTCGCTGGGCTGGGCGTACACGATGGCCTGCTCAGTCTCGTTGTGCATGATGTGCAGATACGTCTCTTTGAAGTTCCACGTGTGGATGTTGACGTTGAAGAAGTAGATCCCCGGGACGTGGCAGAGGAATTTCCCATTGAACATGTTGAAGTGGTCGTCCAGGTTGACAAAGACTGTGTCAAACACCATCGCCTGGTAGGACTCCAGGCTGTGGAGGGATTTGCGACGGCCGACGGAGAAGGCGGAGTACTCGACTTTGCAGAGGTCTCCTGGGAGACCTGCCTGGCCCTTAGTGCCTTTTGAGCCCATGGGACCTCTGGAGCCTGGAGGGCCTTCTGGTCCAGCTTTACCTGGAGTTCCTCTGTCGCCACGTTCTCCTTTGTCACCTGCACAGAGGGATATTAGTCAGACTTCTGTCAGAAATGAAGAATGTGCTTACCCTGGTTCAGTTCGTCAAGATAACTACTGATGTGTTTTAAGGTTATCTGCTGGCTCTGAAGTCTTCTAAAGCTCTGCTGCCAATCAGCATATTTGGACTTTTAAAGCAGCATAAGACGTCTAAGTTTTCGTTATTAATGGTGGACAAATTGCATCAACAAAGACGAAAAGCGGTCTCAAATTCAAAATAGCAGGGTTATGATTGACAGTTTTAGTATTTGGGGGTCTACTAATGCTGGCATGACATAGACGTAGTACCTTTGAGGATGGTCATGTTGATGTAGGTGCGGATCTGGGGCACATGGCTGAACTGTGTTTCTGTGGGGGGCTGGGCTCCGCTGCCCTCGGGTGTCTCCAGGTGATCACAGCAGTGCCTGCAGGGGACAGGAGGAGGCACCAGGGCCCCTAGGGAGGTGAGGGACAGGAGGACGAGGACACCCAACATAGCTGTGCCTAAAGTAAGAACAGAGGAAAGTCTCAGATGACGACTGGAAGAGCCTCAAAGTTTACGACTCTTAAGCTTTAAATGTATTTTATCCTGGTGGATCTGATCCGACTATGACTATATGACTGAATTATCACTTAACACAAAGTACAGCTGAGGCTGATGGGAATGTCTTTATTTTTTAAAGGCATTTGGTCATAAACCAAAGTATTTGACAGATTGAGATTTTGACCTGATGTCGGTGGTCGATGAAAAGTTAAGTGATCAAGTCATTATGATTCATCATCTGGGGACCATCTAGTAAAGGAATCATTTAGTAAACCTAATCTCTATAAACAGATTCTGCATTTCATTTATTATATTCAAATAAGCCTTCGGTGGTCTTGGTGCAGAATGTGGAGTTAAAAGGTCTGCATACTGTGTAAGAGGAAACCATGGAGAGCTTTATAAGCAATTAAAAGTGTGTTAAAATAGAGAGCGGAAGTAATTAGAGCAGGAAGCGATAAAGGCATAGATGTGTTACTGCTATGTTTTTTAAGCACCACTGATCTCATTTTGTTTGATTGTTAAAAACAAAATGTAATTCGCTGAATAGGAACCATGCTGACTTCTCCCTTTTAAATACAGTCAAATGATTCCAAAAGAAGAAAAATGTAATAATCATCAGTTCACATAAGGAAAGACAAAAATCACCAGAAGGTAAGACGATTTCCATTTAATTCAAGAAACATATGTACGAGCCGAAATGTCACTTGTTCGGCAGCTGCTCAGAAAATAAGACGATGATGTGTCCCAGAGCAGTGGAAAAGAGAAAGAGGAATCTTCAACCCTGAGCCAGAGAAAACATTTATCCCCTGAAAGAGAAGAAACATTGTGGGAAAAACTAATAAAGTAAAGCATTCTTGCAACAACAACAAAAAAAAGAAGCACCTTTGTGTTGGCCATGCATTCACAGTGGCATTTCACTGGCTGCTTAAATGAATTGTGCGTCAAAGACTCACTAATGCGCTTCTTATCCAAATCCCAAAAGTAAAGGAAATGTCAAAATAATGGGAGCCGGCATACAAGGATCATAAATCACCTGAAAAATTACCCGGCAGGCAGCCCATAATTTATCCCCAATTAGTTCAGGAAAGGTTGACGGTTTATTTAATCCAGAGAAAGTCAGTGGAGTGGCTTTGTTTTATACAGAGAGCCAAGCAGAGTACTTTGCAATGGAAAAGCGATGGCTGTCTGCCAGACTCTCAGTGATCAGCCAGTCTGTAACTGGAACAGTGTGTGCCGCTGTGTTTATACAGGACAGCTGTATCCATACTGACCGACTATTGCATCCTGCACACGACTGCACGAGTCAGAAAAAGACCACAAACAGATTCTCTAAACAATCGAAATAATTGACTAATTGACTGTTGAAGTTTTGCTATGATCAACTGACAAAACACAACTCGGACCAATGCCGTTCCCAATGCAATTCTACCAGACCAGAGTGTTTTTCTTTGTGTGTGTTACCAGTTTATTAGTTACATATGTACACACGTATATAATCCAAATCCTTTATCTTTTGGAATGTTTTTGGAAACTGTCAGACGAATACAAAGAGATGCAAAATGTCTACTAAAAGACCCAAAAATACCCACAAAGAGACGCAAAACGACCACAAAGAGACAACAAATGCCCACGGATTCGCAAAAAAAGGGTGAAAAAAAGCAAAATGACCACAAAGAGACACAAACAGATACAAATGACGACAAAAAAAACGTTGCTGTGTCGTTTATATATTAATTTTGTGTCTTTTTCAGTCTCCTATATAGGGGGCCTTTTACATGTCCAACTGCCCCATTGTCTCAACATCTGTCCATCCAGTGCAGTGCTATTTGCTCTCTATATATAATAGTGTTTAAAAGCACAGCTTAGTGCTGTTGCAGTGGTATGTTTAACACACTCACAATCCAGTTGCTTAGTGCATATTCAATCTATATAATCTATATATTATTGTGTGTTTCATCTGGTGTCATTCATGGAAATCTTAACTGTGTTTAAGTTCTGTTGGGATTTCCAGCCTGAACCACAGATGTCCTTCCAGTGTGTTTCATGTGGCTCTTACACTGACCAGGGATATCGCATAACTGCTTTTCTTGGAAAACCCCAGTTGGACTGGAAACTGGGACAGGAAATGTACAAAATGCTGGTTTTGGTATATTTAGATAGTGTCGGGAGGCAGCTGTGCACCTTGATGTCTTTGTGTCCTCTCGCGCTCTTGTTTTCTAATTCGAAATATATACTATAGTATATATATATATATATATATATGTATTTTTTTAGTTATATTATTATTCAAAAGTTCAAGTTTAGTGAAGACACAAGCAGGGCTATCAACAGTGAAAACAACAAAGATAATATCGCCTAAATTTTGCAGCTTAGCTATAGAAGCGTTGTTCTCTCTGGGTCTCGTGCAGCCCGGCGCGGGTCCGCTCGAGCGCAAACGGAGTTGCGGTGAGAAGTTCATCGTTAAATATCCCAAACAACGCTCCCATTGTCCCGACTGATAACTGGGATGTTTTTCTGAATGAATCTCACCTCGTTCACGTCTCTGCAGCTGCTTCAGTCCGCCGGAGGAGAGAGAAAGTCCTGAGTCAGCAGCTCCCTCTCTCCCTCCCTCTCTCTCTCTCTCTCTCTCTCTCTCCCTCTCTCTCTCTCTCCCTCCCTCTCTCTCTCCCTGCTTGAGATGTTTCCTACAGATCCCTCCTATGTTCACACTCGGGCAAGTGTCTGTCAGTTTATTTGCCAATAACATCTGGGGCAATGACAGTTATCGCCTGTAAAAGATGACCCCGTGACCCTGGGACACAACTGATGCTACTGTTAAAGCTGCTGAAGGCAGTAATGCATTTAGTGTTAACTCGACTGGATGCCACCAGTAGCAGTGTACAGTGGAGCATGTGCGCGCATGACTCTGGTAGACCACCCTGCAGGGAATTATTACAAAGTCACTAAAGTCCAGGTCGTGGTCCCCCCTCCAGGTCTGCATTTCCTCTGTGCTGAATTACTCCATTACTCATTCCTTCCTATCTATCTGCTGCAGCTGCAGAGAG
>CALSBV010000306.1:3996383-4012847 GCA_943590825.1 Bovichtus diacanthus
AAAGAAATGAAAAAGAAATGAAAAAGAAATGAAAAAGAAATGAAAAAAATAATAAAATATTAAAAGGGGTGGGCTTAGTGAGGTGGCATTGTCATGCTTAGAAACTGTCATTGTTTTTTATGGTAGGAAATACCATAAAATATAGACAAATGACATGTCATTTGCATTTTAGTCATGAAAAGAAAAAATAATGAAAAAATAATGAAGAAATAATGAAAAATAATGAAATATTAAAAAAATATTAATGAAATTTGAAAGAAATATTAAAAGGGGTGGGCTTAATGAGGTGGTATTGTCATGCTTAGAAACTGTCATTGTTTTTTATGGTAGTTTATACCATAAAATACAGACAAATTACATGTCATTTGCATTTTAGTCATGAAAAGAAAAATAATGGAAAAATAATGGAAAAATAATGGAAAAATAATGAGTGATCACCACCTAATTAGGGGAAAGGTGAGGAGGGAAGAGCAGGAGGAGAAAAAAAACAACAAAACACAACCTCTCTGGCACGTAACACTATAGAACACAGTCTGAGAGCAAGAGGACTACGAGGCAGAACTTGTGCACACGTGTAACATGAGCACAGCTGTTGAACATTACTGCCTCTGGGTCCCGAGGGTTAAGGTTTCATAGGCTGTTCTGCAGTTACATCAGGAGAACATTCCTCTGGTTTCTTTCAGCCAATGTAAACTATTACGAGACTCGTCTGTAACCACCTGATCCTATCTTTCTGTAAACATTTACTATCAGTTGTCTTTATGAATCAGGCGCTCATTTCCTAGTGAAGCTCATAATTCTTCCCCCTCCGCCTGTCTGACGCCAGTAATCCACCTTTGGTGTTCTTTCAGGTCGTATTTTATCCGGAAGCATTGCAGTCGTGAATCAGAGGTTTCATTTATCTCGCTGTTTGGTATCTATTTTATGAGCTCCAGCAGCAGTATCTCACAACATGACCCCGGAGTAATGAAAAATCACATGACCTTTGACCTTCATGGTGAACCATTTCCTCTCCCGGGAGTGACGACTGCTGACCAGACACTTGCTCTCCCCTCTGCTCATAAATGGTCAGGACATTTATGGCCCAAAGCAGAATTGTGTTTGCCCCCACAACCGCAATCTAATTTTTCCCAAACAATAATGTTAGTGGCTGACATAACTATGGGACACTGCATTTAAAGTTGAAAACCAGAAATGAGTTTAAATGTCAGCCCTCAAAACATTCTTGTGGTTCGGCTCTGGAAAAACCAAGAGGATGGGCAGAGTCTGACAAATCATAGTTTTCAAATATTTTTGACATAGTTTGGGAAAGGGCGGAAAATAAACAATCCCTAAAATGAAGGATTATCCTTGTATCGCAATACCATCAAGTCTGGCGAGATATGACAAAAATATCTAGGGAAAAACATTATATCATGTGCATAAATACCACTCACTAAGAATGAAGAGTTAGAAATAGTTTCTGATCTATGGCATCTAAAAGGGATCAGATTTATTGGGGATTTATACCAGGGCAATTCACAGAATTTTTTCGGTACCTTTAGGCCCAACATTTTGTTCCATCGAAGGTGAGAAACCTCCCCACAGACTCTCCCTTTTTCTGCGACGTAGATTTGTTTTTATTGAAGCGACAAGATACAAAACATTTTCTTTCAGATTCCCAGTCGCTGTTTTGATTGCGTGGATCTCCACGATAAGCAAGGTCAGACAGAACCAGAGCCTATCATTATTATTTGATTTGATTTATTCTTTGTTACATCTGAGAATGTAAAGAGCACTGTGTTGATTCATTTCCAATATTATGGTAAACATTTATTAAAATCTACAATAAAAACATTTTATTTTACCAGCCTGAAACCGATAAATGTTTACGTTTATTGTTCCATGTGAACCCTGTACGGGTTGTGGCTGCTGTGCTTCCTCCTCCTGACAGCGATGGTCTGGCTTTCTGTTTCTACTCCACATAAAGAGGGTGGAGGGTGGACAGCCCGACCCCACATCCTCCCATTTCACTGTGGGATAGATCCAAAACAAGCCCTGTGGCTTCTCAACAGAACTTACAAGGTATGTTTTTAATCAACTCTCTCTCTCTGTTGTATGTCTGTCTGTCTCTCTCCATCTCTTCTGGCCAGCTGGGTCAAAGCTTCCTCTGTGATTGACAGAGCAAACATGCTGAGGAAATTTAAACAGGCTGATACTACAAAGCTGCCAGCACACTCAGCGGATTAAGATAATAGTCACTGAATCAGGGCATATGATTGAGGTGCAAGTTTGTCTTTGATGTATAAACACGACAACAGAGACACTAAACAGCTCCCAGAGGAGGAGGAGGAGGAAGAAGAAGAAGAGGTGACTCCCTCTTCCATTTTTGTTCAATTTTCTAATGTCCCCTAGTGGCAGAATGAACACAGTGCAGCTAAGATACTTTGGTCTATTCTGGGACATTAATGAGAAATGTCCTTCACGCTGAAAATCACTGGATCAAAACTGACTGCACAGACAATACTGCAATATTACTCTGCACCCATGGGGAGAAAGCCATGAAACAAACAGTGGTGGAAAGTAACTAAGTACATTTACTCAAGTACTGTACCTAAGTGCAATTCTGAGGTATTTGTATAATTTACTCTAGTATTTCCATTTTTCTTCAAATGTATAATTCTATTTCACCACAATTCAGATGCAAATATTGTACTTTTTACTCCCCACCTGACAACTTTAGTTACTTTGCAAATTCAGATTGAAAATACAACATATAACCAGCAAACACATCACGATGTATTATCATAGGTTCATTTAACATTTGATAGGACTTTATTAATCTGTGAGGGGAAAGTCACAAGCTACCAAGCAGTATATAAAATAATTAAAACCATCTCCATCTTTACTTCCTTGCAACATTAAAGTGATGTACACATTATTGCATGAATAATGAGAATCCCATTATATAATGTGCATTAGTGTTACATTTAATTGTAATAGTATTTCTTACTGTGGTATTACTACTTTAATTTTAGTAAAAGATCTGAGTATTTCTTCTCACACAGCCCAAGACAACGAGTTATTTTGAACCGGTGTTAGTCCTAGTTTATATTACCGTTGTGCTATTTGTGGTTTTTTATGACTCTTGTGTAGACTTTTCACATAGTTTGGTAGAACTCACAATGCATTTGTGACATAAGGTAACACTTGAGCTTGTTGTGTCTAACACTGGGTCAAAGGAATACTTAAATAATCATTTTCTTTTGGGGAAATAACACAACAGTGATGTAAAAAAAAAAGAAATAGCACTAACACTGGGTCAAAATGACCCATTGTCTTTGTTTTGCCTGGTGATCCAGTGGTTTTCTGGGTAAAGTTGACAGTTGTTTTAGTGTGTGTAACTGTACATCAATAACTTGCATTTGTGTGGAGCGTCACCCAATTCTACTTCTATAATTAGTTCTATTTGGGTCAGCATAATGGGCCAATAAATACGTTATGAGTAACAAGGCGCTTCATGAAAGCAGGTGCATTAAGTTCTATTTTTATTACAAATATCACTACTTCTGTGGGATATTCAACGCGACCCGACATGATTTGGGTACGATGAGGTGTAACAGGTTAAGTTCTTGTGACATGAAAAGAAGAAGCGCAGAGACACGGTTGAAAAAGCAACATCTCGTGTTGTTTCTTACTGACATGGCTGAATATCGTAAATTCTCTGTGAGGTGAACGGATGTCGCTGGTTGTGTCAGAGCTAAATGTCAAACCACACTCTAATACACACGTTCATTCGCACACACACCGCGAGGACCACCTGACAGGACATATAAACACTCAAAACAACACGCGCACACACACACACACACACTACTCATGCTGTCTCTCACACTTTCTCACGTCGACGCACATGCCCACCCCTCAGCCCTCATTCCACAACGACACAGGAAGTCAAATTGTGACCCATTTCTACCAGAAGTTTTATTTTGTTTGGTCTCTGCACAGATGTCACCGAGTGCAACGGAAATATACTGCATGTGAGAAAAGAGCAGCAACATTTACCACTGACCTCAATGATTTACCAGAAAAAAGAAGAAAAAAAAAGCAATCTAATAAATATTATACTAATGCCTATGCACTGACACAATTCTTTATTGTAGATAGTTAACTTTACCAGGCGGCTGTGAAATAACGATTAATGATGATTAATAAGGTGTAGGTTTGATTTCGTAAACAGCATGAAATCATTTATAAAGATGTACAAACAAATGAGATTGAATAACAAAAACATCAGCGGCAAACCAGCTGCCTTTTTTAATAGTAGATAAGACTAAAATCAATGAATTTAATATTTAAATGTTGCTGTAGACGTGGTCAGTTTCAATGTCTTCGCCAATTTGACTTTATTAAAAGTAATGCATCACTATTTACATAATCAAAACACGTTCAAACCACGTCTCGCTGCTTTCAAAATTCCAGATCTGCCTGCAGGAATGAAGAATTTTTATTTGTGATGATATGAGTAGTTTTAAAGAGCTTTCGCAACACATGTCTTTGTAAGAGTTAAGTTAAAGTAATAAAAAGCAAACACAGTCATTTATAACTGACAGTAGCATTTAGTTTAAAGTAATGTCTTTGCTTTGCTAGGCAATGTTATTTTATATGTATTTTAACACTAATGCAAATGAAGCTAATTGAAACAAAAACAAAGGATAGTTTAAAGTACTTAGGAGTCCCAAAGTATTGGACACGTTCAACAATGAGGTATTGTACAGCATTCTACATGCGGTATATATCAGCTAAATAATGTCCCAGCAGTCCCAGGCAGCATGTCGAGGAGCAGTTTACCTAACTGGTTGTTTTTTACTGCCTCAGATATATGGCTCTGTCCCAGGACTGAAAGTCAGGTTGTTCTTTACCTCGTGCCCTGCAGACTCTCCCTTAAACATGTATAAACATACAAACATAAACATAAACCGTATACATCTTATACCAATGTCATGGAGACAAATTCAGTACAACTATTGTTCAAAGTCAATTAAATGTCAATTTACAGTGAATATAAAAACAATTACAGCAAAAGTCAGAAGTTCATTTTAAAGCTGCTCCAATTATTCTTTTTATATTAACAACCGATCAAATATTATCTTTATCAGCGTTTTAGCGAGTTTGGCTCATTGTTTTGTAATTCTGGCCATCGAATGTCTTTTCAACTTGTTCTGCTGCCCCCTAGTGACCGAAACATGAATTAATGCAGGTTTAAAGCATAAAAATCATAGACTTTGTCAAAACGGCACACTCCAGAACACTCCGAATATTAAATTAACCAATGAGTCCGGGTTGTGATGTCAACACAAAACACATTTGAAACAATCGCACAGGGATTCTTCCAGATACATTACACGTTTTCAGATGGATTTATTACTGAATGTTGTCTGCAGCTCTTTTAGAGTCATATACCCTGTTTTACAGGGCTCCACAGGCATGGAGGAAGACCTGCACATGGCACCAGCCGCAGGCCAGGCCGCTTGGCTGTCACTAGCAGCTGCCACAGGTTCATCCACCTGCTGGATATCAGAGGATATCAGAGTTAGACTGGGAGCGTTCAGACGGGGTGGAGCAGAGGAGGGGGGGCACATCCAGGGAGGAAGATGGAGAGGAAGAATGAGAAGAGGAGGGCTCTGGTTATCATCGTCTTCCCCTTCTACATCCACGTCCCTTTTATCTTCCTTGCCTTCTTCATCTTCCTTTCCGAAGCCAAAGCCAGAGTCTGGGCTCTGAGGCTCCTTCTTCAAACTCTCATAGGTCTGAGAGGTGTCCAGGGAAGGGCAGAGGGAGAGGTGAAGATTGTGGCTCTTGTGCAGGTTGAGGAAATCCTCCTGATAGCTGAAGTAGACAGGGTTGGGGTCAGTTCTAGCTGAGCTACCGGAGGAGCTGGAAATGAAGTAGCCCATGTTAGAGAAGCAGGATGAAGAAGAGGAGGAGGTATTGTCAACGACCCCGCTGGTGTCTGAGCCAGCCGATGGGTAGCTGCTGGAGTGAAGCAGGGCGCTGGTGGAGCTGCAGGAGGGAGAGGTGGAGGAGACCCCATCCCAGCTTTCATACACCTCAACCGAGGAGATGCGGTCGCACGGCTGAGCCGTGAAAAATGACTCAGAAACTGACAGAGGATTCAGCCATTTCTATGGAAAAAGAAAGAGAGATTTAGAGTTAGAAATAAACTTGAAGAATGACACCAAGTATGTTCTTTTACAGTTAAAATATGCTTATTATAAATTAGAATTATTAAATTATTCCCATAATGCAACCATTAACTTTTCTTACCCCATCCCCCCCCCCCCCCCCCCCCCCCCCCCCCCCCCGTCCCACCCCCTTTCTGTTATAAATCTGCAAGCCCAAGTTGAGACATTTTCTAAGACTTGACAAAGCCCCTCCAGAGCACCGGAAGACATTATATTGTTTTCACAGGTAGTACTCCTCAAGACCTATTAAACAGACCAACGCAAGAGTGCACTTGTGAATGCAGATGAATGATAAGGATCTCTGTTAAACAAGAATCAAACAGACAAATATGTATTAAGTAGCCAAGAGTGAGAATAAAATTGGTCCCAGCATTGAACCCTGGGGTACTCCAATTAGGACAGATGAGACATTGTAAACAAGTATTTTCTTCTGGATTCCTAACCCAATGCCACAGCCCATTGATAGAAAAAACTTAAATGCATTTATTGTGGCTGTGAATCGCAGTCTTGAGCTGCTAACATTACCAACATTTCCATAATTTTAGCCTAACATTAGTCCTAGTGAGCAGATAAAAAATCTAGAAATTAATCAATGCCTACTGATGAATGGTGCATAATAAATTATAGATGAAAAATAGAAGGCGTAAGAAGTTTATTCATTGTATCTAGAAGCTGGAAGGAAATTCAAGAAGAAATCTAAGTGAAGAGTTAATCATTCTTGAATGTTGCAAGCCATGTGAGCATTACATAGTTATGTTACCTGTGTGTATAAATAGTTCATGAGATTGTGTGTCAACGCCTGCAGCATGTGAAGCACATCTGTCAAAATGTTCTATGTGGTTGGACATAGTGGTAATAATGCTTAATGTTTGGTGAGAACATTCATTACCTCTGCAAAGGAAGTTATGTTCTGGGTTCGGTTTGTTCTGTTTGTTTGTCAGCAGAATTATGGAAAAACGACTGGCCTGATTTTTATGAAATTGGTGGAAGGGTATAGCATGAGCAAAGGAGGAACACATTAAATCTTGGTACAAATAACGGGGCGGATACGCAAATGATATTTCAGTTTTGTTAACATTGAGAGACCGTGCATGGCTTTTGCGGAGTTCTGCGCTTTTTCAAATGTCCTTCTAGTTTTTACCTTTAGATTTCCTCCGTGGACAGTCTGGAAGTATTTCGAAGGGTTTGGTACTGGCTTACCTTTGAGGAGCCTGAAACTGCAAAAGGGAGCCATTAAATTAGACATACTGCATTCACACACACACACACACACATGCATGCCAATATTATACTCACCCCCTACCGGCACAACTCCTATAAAGTACCAGCATTACAGTGATGAGACCCAAGCTGACGGCCCACATCACGACCTGCATTACCAGTGACGCCTGACCCAGAAGCCAGTCTGAAACAGAGAGCTGACGTTAAAAAATGTACGTACAAGTAAGTCATTTGTTGTTCTACCACACACACGTCTATAATATCAGTGTCATAATCTGCCCTGCTCATAGGTTAAGTTTTGTTTTCGTGTCATTTATACATTTTGTTTGTTTCACGTTTCCTGTTTTATTTTATTACTCACCTCTCCTCAGATCACTTCACTTCCTGCCTTTGTGTGTTTTCCCGCCAATTTTGATTGCCTGCCCCGACCTGATTAGTTTCACCTGTCCCTCGTTAGCCCTGTGTTCGACTCCCCCATTAAGTCAGTTACTATATATGGCCGCCCCTTTCCTTGTGCCTCTTAAAGGGAAGATGTTGTGTAGAAATGCTTTGTCAAAAAATAAATAAAATAAAAAAAATTTTAAAAATTTAAAAAAAAAAATGTCATTATGGATTTGAAATGCAAGAAAATCATTAAACTTCTGTGTCTAATGTGCTTTTTTTTTTTTCAGTGCTTGATGAAAACTTAAATCAGACTGGATGACTACATTTCCCTACAGGTCTGGGATCTTTTGGGGACCCCAGAAAGTACATCTATTTCCTTGTTAAAATGAGAACTGTGAGCCTGTTTTTAGTTTACCTTCAAACAACCTGGAACTGCAAAGTGTTGTTACCTTGATCCTGTGGCGTTGTCACCACGTCCGTCGCTCCCATCCAGGATGTTGTTGGACTCCAATCGCTCCATTGGCAATTGTGCGGTTGTAAAGTGGGTTTGACTCTCACCCTGACCTGGCAGTGTCCCTTTAGTTTCCAAGAAAGTATCCTTATCTCTCGTTCTTGTGTGGACAGAGTGATGGTTTCCTGATAACGGATGAAAATATCAAAACAAGGGGGAGTACATTAACAACCAGAAACGTATCAAAGAGATATAAAACATGAGCAGCATCAGTTTTGCTGCATTTACTTCTGTGTGTGTTATGTGTGAAACCAAACACTGCCGACTGTGCAGATCATTGAACCAAAAATATACAGCGGCGCGCAACATTAAGCCCAAACTTCAGTAGAAGGAGAACAGATTTACAATGACAGATGTAAACTTACAAGAAGCTGATGTTAGCAATGTACCATCCCGTGCATGATGTGAATATTTGTCACTTTTAAAATGAGTAACAACGCTGCTAGCGATTTAGGAAGAAGACACAATTTGATGGTGAAAAAAAAGTATATTGTAGAGACAGTGTTGGCAAATGTATACAACTAAATTGTCACCATAAATTACAAAAGAACCCCAAAAGTCCTCCAAGATGTCCCATTGGACCAGAAGCCTATTGTCCCGAAAGCTGAGTTCATAAAAAAATAAAATGACCAATAATGCATGCATGCACACAGACACTCACGTTCCATGTCTTGTTTTTCTGTATGATCTGAGCTTGGAAGCGAAACGCTTTGAAGAAGTACGAGGGAGGTCGTCCTGGACTCCATGATATCCTCGTCTCATTGGCTGTGCTGTTGACATTGGGAGCATCTGGAGGATGCATTTTTACTGTACGCACACACACACACACACACACACACACACACACACACACACACACACGCATAAAATCAAAATTAATTCTAGGTGTTTAAAAAAGTTTACCAATTATAATTTTATGTTATAATATTATATTTTTTTAATAACCACCAATAAAAGAAATTAACAGAAGCTTCACTTTTTGTGTTCATGTGTTTCAGATGGTCGACTAAACACGGCACCCTGGTGAAGTTGTCTTTGTGACTTTTTAAACTTTATCTTGTAAGATTTGTAAATGACTTTTCGGGAGCAACTCAATAATGCTACAGGTTACTGTTCCTGGAAGTGAAAGACACTCACTGTGATTGAACGGTGAGTAGTTTGTGATGTTCTCCATCAACGTGCCTTTACACTCCACGCGGATGTAGGGCATGTCTTTATAAGGGTTGAATTCCTGGAGGGACCCGTAACATACCCAATACAGTAAGGATTTTTGCTCAGGAGCAAGACTTTATTGTTATTATTTTTATGGATGTATCCTTCATTTCAGTGCAACATTTTTTCTGTGGTGATGGCTGATCTAAAACATTTTTTTTAATAATCTAACATTGATTCAACAGGGTAAGTTAGAGTTTACATTTTCTTGTGAATGATATGTTAGTTACTTACTTCGTTTTCAAATACAAAACTGCAGCCTGGGGGAGAGTTTCTGTGTTGTTGCAGCTTGCAGCTTCGACTAAGTAAGAAAAAGGACAAAAATCACCACGAGCTGCTGCGGATTTAACCAAGTGACAGAGCTGCTGGTGTCAAGTTTTCATCTCCAAAGCCCAAAATATATTTTTGTTTTCATGAAAACAAGCAAATATTGTCCACCCTTAGTATTTTGTCAAGCAGTCATGAGTATTATACCCCTAACATCTTACGTAATTGTTGCCTGTTCCCGTAAATGTTTCATGTTGTGCTTTTGGATCCAGGTTGTCTTCACGCCAACGATCCAGCAGTCCACCTCGGGAGCCACGGGAGAGCTGTCCCATGTACAGCTGACATTGTTCACAAAGTCATTTACGCAGGAGAGTCCTTGAGAGACGGAGACATAACAAACGCAAAAAGAGAGAAATAATGATTCTCTTTATCAGTGTCATTGGACTTCATGTACATATGAGTCGCAGCTGCAAGGCAATAGTGTAATCAGTAAAACTCCCTTTTGATGGGTTTTTGTTAAATAAATTATAAATAAATTAAATAAATATATGTTATGGCTTGACTTTGCCTGAAAAATAACAAAATTGACTTTGAAGACAAATTCCGGCTCAATGAAAGACATGTTCTGTCAAAAAACGTTGCGTTCTTTTCTATCCCTGGCGCCTGAAGCACAGTAACATAGAGACCGCTTCAGTTACGACCGTCCTCACTTATACCTTGCGAGCCTTTGTGAAAGTGAGCCGCATGCACCGAAAACAGAACCGCCAAGACGTACAGGGACACCAGCAGCTCCATGGTGGTGACCCCCAATATGACTGTGAACAGAAGAGGTGAGAGTGTCAATCAGTGGTTGTGAGGCAGAACATTTTCCACATATGACAGTGGGATACATGTTTAATCCCGACGCAAGCACATGCAGTGTATCTAAATACATTTGGGAATATGTGTTTGAACTTGAAACTTTTTTTTTCTCCCACTCCTACACAGTGGTGGTTATGACCACATAGTGACTGTGCGGATTAAGACGTTACCAAAACAAGTTTCTACCTCTACGTGATTATTTATTTATTTTTTTAAATGGAGAGAAACTCATTTCTGAAACCGCATCAGCAGAGTGCTGGGTAGTTTTCAGAGTGAGAAAACAATACTAGATCCACCCTGAGCAAAAATACTCATCCTGAGCAGTGATAAGTGAAACTTGACTGAGAACACAGGCACCTGTGCTGGTTGCACTACGGAGAATCTCTCAACTGTGAGACAGTAATGGCTTCTTACCGTCCATACTGATCTTCATTAAGTGTCATCCTTCACTTATTCAATGTGCAGTTTAATTTAGTTGAGCTTTTTGTACTCTGTGTAGTTCCACGTGGTCATGCATTTCAGCTGATAAAACGGTGAAGAATAGAAACAAACAAAAGTATTCTGTAGACGTGTATCACTTTACAGATTATGATTGTATGAATCAGAGAATCATTTTGTTTTTACTTAACGTCGCACATTTTGTTACCAGTCTGAGTCATCGGCCGTTGCTGTTTTTTCCTTTCCGTCAAAGCCTGAACTTAACAGGACCGTAAGTGACTTCATGTAAAATGTGCAGATGAGTCACCGTCTATTGTAACCTCATGTACAAGGGGAACTAAAAACACTTGTTCATGATGTTAACAGCAGATCAGGTAAATTACGTAAAGTCATCTTAATGCTTTGAACAGCGTCGGAGTAATTCTTCTAAAATGTTACAGACTCGGTGTGATGGATTAAATCTCTTTACTTCATGCAGCATGGAGAGAAGACCCATACACATGTTCTCTGAAGTCTCGCCTTATAAATCATCAGCTAAACAATACTGACCTCATGACAAGTGAGGTTCAATCAGTTATTCACCTCAGTCCTTCATCGGCACAGTGGCCTTTCACTGTTACCTGTCAGCCGACTTCCTCACGATTCATACACAGCGAATCACACAGGCACCAACGACATTAACACACTGATTGTTAAATCTGAAAATGTTCATTTCCCCACGACAGTAAGAGCAAGTGCGAAAAGACACGGTAAGAAGAACTGTTGAAGTGGCAGATAGAATGGAGCTGGAACACATTGTTCTTGAATTATTTTTCAACAGCATCATTCAACAAAGGTTTTAGAAAAGTGATAGAGTACCTGGTGAGCCTTGGTCAGTGAGGGTAGCAGAGCGTCCCTGAGAGGAATCACATTGTTGTTTCCTCTGCTGGACTGACGAGCTTAGAAGATTTCCTTTCTCTTCTGTCTCCCTCTACTCGCACATCACTATCTCACTCTCTTGTGCAATCCTTCCCTCCCTCCCTCGCTCTCTCTCTCTCTCTCTTTCTGTCACTCATCCCTCTGTCTCCTCATTGTCGCCCCTCTCTCTTCTTTAAAGTGCCCAGTGACATTTTCCACTTGTAACCACAGCCTGTGTCTGGTGCTTACAGGAAGCCTCATGAAGCTGTGTGTGATGGTGCGAGCGGACGGGTGGGGGTGGAGGTGGGGCTGCTGGTGCTGGTGGCGGGGGAGGATGGGGGAGCGAAGGGGACTGTTTGAGCAGAGCTACTCCTCCTGCAGCTACCTGGACGCCTTTAAGATAATACTTGCGCTGAAATGAAGAAATACAAACGCACTTCACATCCTGTTTCAATCACAACGTAAAGTGGGTTGTATGAAGGGAAACTCGCACTTTATCCTATGAAGTGGTTTATGTCAATGAAACTTAAAGTGAACAGTCAGAGAATTAAAGTGGCTAAAGCTACCAACTTTAGAACCATGGGGGTTACTTAAGATACAAACACACACAAAAAAGTTGCACAGCATCAAAACCGCTGCTGTCACAGCCGCAACCACTGCAGACAGATACATAGATATACTACTCATGTGCTTCTATAGAGGGAAAGAGGAAAGGAGGCTGAACGTTACAGCAGCAGCAGCTCTTCGTTCAAACGTCACCGAACATTTCATTTCTGTAGCCACAGGCCTCAAAAGGTTTCCTCTGATTGTTAGTTTTTTCGTCCGTTGCCATCTGTTAAACCAACCTGCCGTTGTCACCAGAGTGGGAGGTTATTTATATTTTTTCTCTTAGCTAAATGGACGGTAGTTTTTTTTTTTTTTTTTTTTGGGGGGTGTTTTTTTTTTTTTTTTTTTTTTTTTTTTTTTTTTTTTTTTTTTTTTTTTTTTTTTTTTTATAATTCTACCATATTCTCCCTACAGTTGCTTTAGAAAAAAAGACCTTGATTAGTTAAACCAAAACATTCCTTGTGTTTGCTTCTATTGCTCATTCTGTCACAGCAGCTCAGTCAACACGACGCACACCATTTGTTATGTTTGCCATAATTCTTCCAAATGCTAATTCCACCACTAGTGTGCAATGTGGGCTGTGTAAGACTTATTGTACCATTAACATATTAAGCTTGAAATCAGGGTTAAGTTGATCAATGTGGGGTGTTATGCTTATTGTATGGTATTAGTTCCTTATACATAAACTCTCTGACAATGACATGCAGGATACTACTGCCTTACCGCGACATCTGATTGTTATCTATTTAAGCAAAGTGGAAAACCAATCAGATGCAAAAAATGTTCAAAGTAAAAGGGAGGGTCCAAACCAAATATTAGGAGTAATATTTATTTTTTTCGAGGAGTACCTCGATAAAGTTCATCCCCCTTCCCACCGCAATCATTTTAATACTGTCCCTAATATAATATAATATAATATAATATAAAGACTCATGCATGCTGTTTGGAGATTTTGATTAACAAAAATGAGCGATGCAATTGAATGTCAATCAAACTGAATATGGGAAAGAAAAAAAAAAAAACCTGTTGCAGGTGGGGAGGGAGGGAAAATGGGATGGCTTAACATAAAAATTTGCAAGAGTATATTTCCAAACCTTTGCATGTGCAAAAGTGTGAGTGCAGTAAGTGGGACAGCAAACAGAATAAGTACGATCAATGGTGTAGTGTCTACAAGTGTTCGTCTCGGTCTTAAAGTTCAATAAAGGGCCATTGTGCAACACTCATCCACGCTATAGGCTACATAGGCCAAGAAACCACAACGCATTCACGCATACAACAAATGTTGCAACACAATATGTTTGAACTCAGCAGTCAGCAGGCGCCTGTTTTGGGTGCCAGAGTGAGTTTCAGGCCCACAGTGGGCCAGAGGGTAGTCTGATGCACCCCCCCCCCCATCACCACCAGTTCCTGCACTTACTTAGGTGTCAGCATCAGCTTGCAGCGGTAACAGGAGAGACATGGCTAGGGGAGAGTTGAAGCGTGCAGAGGATGTGCAAGAGAAAGAATAGCGTACATCTCTCAGCGAAAGGTCAAAGTCCACCGTTGTCTGAAGACGGGAAGCTGCTGAGCAGGCCATAGTGATGTCTGTGCTCGGAAGTCAACAACAAAACGGTGTCAATCCACAGACCACAAAAACATGGGGAGGGTGGGGTTAGAAGGTGAGAACAAAAACAAGGGAGGGCACTCATATTAAAAAGCAAACTGTAAAAAAACAAGATACAACTCTTACATTTTACAGAGGTATTACAGTTAATCTACAATTTAATCAGACTACATCTGCTTTCTCTCCTCTAGAGATGTCAAACTCTAAATCCGGGCCAAAATTGACTAAGCTCAATATCCTGTGAGTCTGTTCTTGTGGTTGCACAGTGGTGCTTTGAACTAAATGCTAATGTCAGCATGCTAACATGCTCACAATGACAACGCTAACGTGCACATTTTTTACCAGGTATAATGTTTACCACGTTCACCATTTTAGTTCAGTGTGTCGGCACGCTAACAACCGGTAATTAGCACAAAACACAAGTGTAGTTGTGTAACAGTAATAGTTTTTTTTTTAGAAACCAGAAAGTATCGGACAAATTACAGTTTTGACCATATAATGGATAAAAATTCAGAATTCATAGATGAGCCCCTCCAGTTTTATGACTCTCATACTACGTAGCTCACCCTAATTAAGCTTAGCCTATGGAACTAAAACATACTAAACTATTATAATTGGATTCTGTAAAAATTGTTGACATTTTGGTTTCCTAATGTTAAGCAGTGCAGTAGTAGCGCAGTGTAGCTGGCAAATTAAGAAGATGACACGTAATTCTGAATAATTAAGTGTTGGCTATTTTTCAATACCCTTATATGGGTCATTTGACACGACGTCGCTTCAAACTAACTGCACCTATCACTGGCTTAATGTGAGTAATATGAGTTTAAACCGATAGTCAGCACTATGTAGATCCTATGACTGATTTTGTCAGTTTATTGTACGTCGTTGAATCATTGCATGCGACTTCAAACAACTACCCTCAACCTCCTTTTTTTTCCTGTGTAGTTAAGTACGGTTCAGATTACTTCTACAGATACTCATCATATAGTAGGTCTGGCTTGGTAGGAAAGGCAGCAGGTTGTGACAAAAAACAAGTTTCAGTGGTTTTTGTTGAAACCACCTCCATTCTGCTGCCTTTACACATCACACACAGACCAGGAACCCATTCAGCTGCTGCGAGCGCATCAGGTCCTTTAGTTTTAGTCTGAGTGGGGACGTTTTAGTGTTTTAAGTTTCAGACAGCACTCATCAATATCTTATCTTGAGGTGAAAAATGAAGTTATAAATGAAAGCTAAAAGTTAGATTCTCCTTCACACCTTTTAAAATGCATCTAAATAAACGTGCACATGATATTGTTGCTGCGGCCGATAGCACCTAAATGATTACAGTTTGGTTTGGCCTAAACCAAAGGGTTGTCACAGATATCCTTTATCTAACCAATGATCTCTTTAGTGGTATTTCATCTCTGACTTAACCCTCCTCCTATTTATTTATTGTTAAGCAATGAGTTAACAACAAGTATGGTTGCAAATCACACTTTATTTTAGCGTTTCCAAAGAAACCTAAAGTGTGAATCGCAAGGGCGTGTGTTGTGGTCTCAGGGTATCAAGCAGGACCTCATTTTGCGGGAGCCTTTTCTTTCATTTCCGTCAGTAACTTGTCGAGTTTTCGGTTCAAGATGTTTCTCTCCGTCCACTGGAATGCAGACGAGCCACAGAAATGCATGTTGTGAAGACAGAAAGATATAAATAAAATTTAAAAAGAAAGAAACAGACCAGAACAATGAAAGATAAATAGAGAGAGGGGAACAGGAGGAAATAAAAAAGAGAGTACCTACCCATTTCATCTGTCTTGTGGCCGTAGGGGCCAGGCTGTCGGAGGGGGCTCATGTGGGACTCTCTGGAGAGGGATGTCCATGATGAAGGACCTACAGGCCGAGGGTTCAGCGGGTTGAATTAAAGGGGAAAGTAGACAACAAAACCTGTGTATTTTTATTAACACTCGAGAGATCATTGAGGCTCAAGGAGGTTAATACCATTATAAAATAATAAGAGCCATTAAAACTTTCCAATTCGGGAAAATCATTTGATAAAGTAGGATAAATAAGATAGTTATGTTATGTAAAAAATAAAACATACAGTAACATAAAACAATTACAAGTAGTGGTTGGGAAGAAGAGTCTGTGATTTCTTCTTCTTAAAAGTGAAATGTTCTTGATTTAGCCAAACAACAACTTACAAAACTTGGCGTGCAGAGAGAGAGAGAGAGAGAGAGAGAGAGAGAGAGAGAGAGAGAGAGA
>CALSBV010000306.1:4012857-4027034 GCA_943590825.1 Bovichtus diacanthus
GAGAGAGAGAGAGAGAGAGAGAGAGAGAGAGAGAGAGAGAGAGAGAGTACGTGTCAGTGCACATGGAAACATTCACAGCTGATTATTTTCAGGATTCCCCTTGATTTACTATCAATAGGAACCATGTGGCCACTGCGTGCAAAATGTCACGTTAGCCTGACAACATATTGACAGCAGAGTATTGAATAATAAGTCGTGTTGTGCACTCACTCACACCCATGGCTGTTTGTATATTAAAAAAGGCCTTTTGTAGAATTAAAACATACTGAAATAGACTGGACATTTGATGTACAGATGTGGAAATATGTTGGTGCGAAGAGAGTGGCCCAAGCTGTGATAGCTGCACAAAAAGGCTGATCCAGGATCCACAGTGAGGCAGCGACAGGGACGGCACCCGAGGGCTTTCTACTGCCCTCACCTGCCACACAGCATGTTCAGAGGAAATCATAACTCACAACAACACATTGTTAACACGCAACAAAAAGAACAATGGAAAACCCCCTAATTTTATCACCTGTGTCTTTGCCGGTTTTGTGTCTTTTTGGCCAATTGAGATCATAAACCGCAGGGGGGGCGAGTAAAAAAAAAAAAAAATTTTAAAAAAGTGTTACATTTCTGAAGAATGTCATGCAAGAAACCTCAGAACATTATATCAGGTTTCACCTTTGGAGAAGGCGACAAATAATAGTAACAAGACAAAAACTGTAAAGTCGGATACTGTGCAGGCTGACATTTCAGTCTTTAAAACGCAGACATTCAAGTCACCAAAGAAAAATTGTCTTCTTTTGATACCAGACCAGTGAAACCTGAAATGCCAAGAGTTTGCAAATACACAGTCTGCAGGACAGATATGCGAGGTGCTCTGCATGCAGACACTTGAAACGCTGATAGTTATTTATGAGCTTTTGGAGACAAATCCAAACTCAAAAACTAAATATTCTTTTTTTTTTTTTTTTTTTTTTTTTTTTAAAAAACACTGAACTTTTCCCGTAAAAACTCCAGTTACGTTGAAAAGAAATCCACAGTAAAAAAAAATAAATAAAAAAAATCCCCAAACATTTATTTCTTTTATTCAACTTTATTTCACAACTTTTATGCCATTTATTGTGTTCTTTGTCATAATACCACACACAAATGTCAACTGGCTAAAACAATATAAAACATAACTTCCACAATTTTTTTCAGTATTTATATTATGTACATGCACTCATATATTTAGAGGCAAAACAATTCTCAGGCCTTCGCTTACTCTCAAGTGCACTTTCATCTGTCTTCCTTGCTGGTTGAGAGGCCATTCCAATGAGGATCCTTCAGCTTCTGACATCCGATCGACTTGAAGATTTAACAGCCTTTTGAATTGTACAGGTTTGTATTAGACTCCGTATTCGTTGTGGGAGAAAATAACCGAAAGTGATGCTATTTTTAGTTTTAGTTTTTTTTAACTGATCGAGCGCCGAAACCAACACGCAGAGCAACAGTTTTTGTTACTTTTACAATGCAACTCTATCTCATACTATAGCAGTTTGGGAAGCAGATGAAAAACCGGCGTTGAAAGTGCATGAAGTTCAACACTGTGACTGACTAATAGTTTCTCTCCCAGTTGGATTCACAAAAAGAATCCAGACACTAAGGTTATCTTAGCTCCACTGCAATAAAAAGGTGATTTAAACTCATTGGTGGAAGCAAGGCCCTGACCCATTCTTCTCCGAGGTGGACAGAGCAACACTTCCTGCCAACATAATTGCCACGGTTTAGCTTACAACCAATACACAAGTGCCAGGATTGTCTTCTACCTGAATTTGACGTGTTGACGGAATTCTTTTGATGCTTTTCTGGAAACTCAGATGTGAGGGATATGTGATGGGAACGGAAAAAGGGGTCACCAGAACAATGGGAGGTTTGACTTCCACTGTGCGTCTGACTGCTTTGTCCCTGTTCATGCCTGTAATCGTGAAACACTATCTACAATACTTCTGGGGGGGTTTGATATAAAAGTTTTTAAAAAAAACTAGAAAAAAAACTGGAAGTTTAACAATAAACAAAATCTCCTCCTCTGCCACACCCGACTGAACTACACACAGAGTGGTTTGGACACATTATTTCTACAGCTCTGTTGGTACATTATTACAGAATTAATGGAGGCGCGAGTGACTTTAACAGCACTCATGGCAAAACTGGAGATATGGATTATACAAAAGTTACAAATAACAAATGTCGTGTTGACAGCAGAGTTCTAGGATCATCAGCTATGCATTAAAAATGCATACATATTTATTGAAGAAAGTAAAATTATGATCTTATTGAGCTTGTTGTTGTTTAAAAAAAGAAAGGAAGAAAAAAGAAAAAGAAAAAAAAACAGGCTCTCTTGTCACCTGTGTGATAGTATGAGAATACTCAAAACTGGATTCTTATTGGAGTGGTCCATCAGGTGCTGCCCGCCTCCTGTTTGTAACCTCCGTCAGTTCAGGCTGCTCAGAGGCCGGCGCTCCTCTCTATGTGGGGGCAAACTTCTTGGCCTGTGCCCTTACCCGCTTCTCGTAGTCCATCCTGTTCTGACTGAAACACATAAAGGAGACATAATGTTCGTCACACATTTATAAAAAGGTCCCATTTCCAGGATATCATATCAGAATATACATTCCTTTCTTCTTTGGTGTCATGACTTGGTCTATAAGGATCTGTAACATGACTTTGCTTAGGAGAGGAGTGCTGCCCTGACAATTCATGACTTTTGAATGAAATAACAGCAACAATAAACCAGCTTAAAGGAATATTGAGCAGGATTTGTTGGTTGGGGTTTGTAAACACCTCCTCCCCGGCTCGATTTGGTATGAGCTTTGTCCTCTTGGTGTTTTTTTCCGATGCCGTGTCCGTCATTTTCGTAGCTTCCTCTTGGATGCGTGCTAACGATCTGGCACTCGGTCGCTACGTTTTTATAGAAGTTCACGTCCAGAAACTTCCCAAAAACCGCAAAATGAGGAAATCCAGGCAGAGCGCAGCAGGGTGTTTGTAGATACACACTCCGCCACACACTTCTAGGGTCATAAGTGATGATTGAGAGGGATTCTTTTTGAATGAGCATATATATATATAAAAATTATATTAATTTTTTTTAGTAAAATCCCTGTGCCTTTAATATCCTCAAATTAACTTGAAGATGGATTTGACCTAAAGTATCTGCGTCCTAATATACCACCACAAAGATTTGATAATGGATTCAGAACTGAATTCAGATTTTATCAAATACCATCACTATGCAATTTGTGGTATGCAGCAAGGGACACGTTCCAAACTTTCATTCAGGTTTCAATTGCAGGCTATTGTAGGCTGTGTGTGGGTGTGTGTGTGTGTGTGTGTGTGTGTGTGTGTGTGTGTGTGTGGGTGTGTGTGTGTGGGTGTGTGTGTGTAAAGTCATAAAAGCCAACACACTTACCAGTAAATTGTGTATGCCTCTGCTTGTGCTGGGTCTTGGATGTTGGGCTCATTCAGCAGCTCCTGGATACCCAACAGGATCTGAAAACACAGTCCACAATCCTTCAGACAGAGTGCACTGTGAGATAGTATGTTGGTTTATTTGAAACCTCACTACCTATGCATTCAGTTACCCCAACTGGACTAACACATACAAAGATGTTGCGTTCAGTCACCGCACTGTACATTTACAAGTCCCTAATCATGAGGCAAATGGACACAATTGCATATAGCCTGATGGTTAACAGGTTAAAAAGCTCCAACTCCACAGTTGATAGGAGTCTAAGAGAGAGTGTGGGGTGTTCAGACCTGTTTGATGGTGATGGCAGGCCTCCAGTCTTTGTCCTCCTCCAGGATGGACAGACACACAGTGCCGGATGGATAGACATTTGGGTGGAATATTGGGGGCTCAAACTTGCCTGAGAGGAAGTAATTGAAAAGAAACTGAGAATTTGTAAAGCTTGAAGAAAGACTGACCAGGGAAAACTGAAGAGTTCAATTACATAGTAATATAATCATAGTAGAAAGCCGTTATTATCAGACGTTCTTTTACATCTCTAAAACACAAGTGGCTCTGTGAAAGTGAGGTCATTTTGTGATTTCTTTTCCAATGACAAAACTATTTTTCTGCCAACATCACTTATTAAATAATATATTTGTTCAACATATGATCTGAATATCCTACACTTTAGCAATAGGGACATTTGTGTGTCCTACTAGAGACGTAGCTCAGTAAAGCTTTCATTAACTTTCCCAGACAGGGTATTAAATACAAAGTTTTACACAATTTTAGCATACAATATACAACAATATGTTTTTGAAATTGAGAGCACCATCAACCACTGGCCTAGAAAACTGTTTTTAGAATATTAAACTTAAAAATAAATACATTTTTTTTAAAAAGAAGAGCTTTCCACATTTACAAAATCCAAACACAGGGATTTAAAATATAACATAACTTTTTTTGATCACAAAAATATATATACACTTTACATTTAAAAATATTGTAATTTCTTGCTCAGGGTTGATCGTTTACACAAGGTGGTGCTGTACCGACTAAACCTGGTATACTGACTTTGTTGCCAAAACTCTTATTCCCTGAGCTTTTCCTCATTTATTTTGAATAAGTTGCTGAAACTACGCAGCAGGTGTGGAGTGCTACTCACATTTGGGTGGTGAGGAAGGGTAGTCATCTTTGAACAGCATTCTGAGTTTATAGAGTCCTCCCTCCCACAAGGTCTAATGAACGATGAGGAAATAATAACCGCTTTAGTAAACATAAAAGGATATTAAAAACAACTGCAAAATACTCAAGTAAAGATACAAGAATGACCTCAGAAATATTGCCATTTTTTGTTTTGCAAGAATCCTGTACACTTTGCTTGAAAAAAAACAAGGAAACACTTTTATAGGTCAAGGTTTAAAAGATAAAATGAGCTTCATCCATTACAATTTCTAAGTTGTTCTTGGCTAGATGTAAACAGGAAGTGGGCAACAAGCTGGTTCCATCACTTTCAATCTTTTTGATTTGCCACATGATCTGTTCCTAATTACAAATGTGTGACACATATATTAAATAATTTGCTGTAATGCGTGTTGTTTAACGTGCAGAATTACCTACATATTACCTATGTATACCATAATAAAAAGGACAATCCTGTAACAATCTCACATTAAAGTGATTCTGATTGCACACGTGCGAGCGGCGGTCAACACGTATACCGTTTGCAAATGTATTCTAAATTGTAATGTATTGAAAGTGTCTACTGCTGGTCATTGAGGAGACACAGCAGTAGCTGGTCCACCTTGATATGCAACTGTAGCTGACTTACTCCTTTCTTCCCTGGAATGGCACACTCCCAGTTCATCAGGTTCATGGTTCCATCAGGATTCTTAGTGGGCACAGCAACGAAGCCCTGTGTGGTTTAACACAGACATAAAACCAAATCACAGGGCAACCTGAGTGCTCGTTAACTCAACTGTAATCTACTTTGTGTCAGTAGTACTCTTGAACGTTATGAAAAAATAAGGAATAACATGCTGCTTCTTACAAATGGATGGTCTTTTCTCCAGGCTTTGCGCTCCTGGGACAGTCTGCTAAGAGCGATGCCAGACATTGCTGCTCATCAACGCCTCCCTGTGGAAAAACAACCCGAAACAGATTAATTATTCAATTAAAACTCTCCACCGCCAAGTAACGTAAGCCCTAATTGTTTCTTGAAAATTGCAGGACATGCTGGCCGTTTACAAGACATCATCGACATTGATTGACGTTGTTTATGAGACTAACGTCAGTAGAAACTAAAAGGTAAATTTAGCCACTGTAATCCCCTTAAAAGGAAAAAAATATCCAACGTTAATAAACGATGCATGATATCATTCTAGCTAAACTTACCTCTTATTTTATTTGGCTAAATGTCAGAATTACGTGGGTTTTTACAACGCTAGCTTGAATGCTTCGCTAACGCTAACGTTACTGCTGTTGACGGCGAACGAAAAAAAACACCCTTCGACGTTCAAAAACAAAACTACGGGGCCAGTTAGGGCGTAAATGACGAAACCGAGAGAAACTTCGATTTTTTTAACATTCCCCAAGCAATCGAATCGACATATATTGGTGTTATTTTTGACAATTTATCACATTTGTGTAAAACAATGTGACTCGTAACACCGTTTCGACAGCTAGCCTTTCGCAAGAAAGGACCCCAATTTGTTTATTTCGTGAGGACCTTCAGGCAGTTGATAGGACACCCGAGTGACACACGTCAAAGACGGTCGGCCATCTTTGTTGTGGCATTCATTCTGGGTAGTTCAGACCTTCGGATGATTCACTCATTTTGACTCATTCCCTCTAAACGAGTCACTTTTCACCTTCCCGTTTTTTATTTGTTCATTAATTATTCAAAAAACGTGTTTTTTTTTTGTTTTTTTTTTTTACATCAACCCCCCCTTGTATCTTTACTGTCTATATGCTATGTTTGTGCACTTTTATTAAATGCTATTTAAGTAGATGGGACTGCATACTAGTATTACATTTTGAAGTCAAGTTCAGTGTTAGGTCATGCAAAATGTGTTCTAGTCTTTTTTTAAAAAAGCTTTGAAGATATTGGGCTAGGGGTTCCTTAATTCATTTATACTTTTAAAAAAAAATGGTGCGACCTATGTGTAGTAAAGGTGTCAGAAAAAATACAATGCCAAAAACGATCAGTCTAAAATAATAATTTTTTTTTTATTAATTAATTAGTACCTTTACCAAACACCTTGCCTACACGTTTTATCTGGAGGTGGTCTAAGATTAGTAGCAGTTCCACCATTCATTAGCCTACTTTTGTATTGCTAAGTTTCTGTTTGTGAATGTAGGCCCATAATGGATTGATTCAAACTTTACAAATGTGCGTGCAGTGCTTACATTATCATAATGTCAATGTATGATTATTGGCAGTTTATGCTATCACACTCTGCGTATGTTAAACTGACTTGTGCTTCAGTGGGTAAGGGTCAGAAGCGAAATAGATATAAATATGGAAATAGGAGAGGGGGGTTGATTTATTTGAAGCACTACATACCTCTGCAGATTCAGTAAGCAAAGTCCACATCTCAAGAAGAATTGTTCAAAAAGTATTGTTCGCTCTCTTTTGCCCAGTGGTAATGCTCTTTTGTTCTTCTCTGTTTTTCTTTTTACCCCAATGGAACATAGCAACAGCTGACATCATAAATAATGGTTAAAATAAGTCATTACTTGCAATGTTTAACAAAGATGACAAAGCCAAATTGCCTGGAACAAAAGACAAAGATACAGGTTGGCATGAGTGCACAGCTTTCACTGCAATCTTCAAAGCCACTCTCAAAATGGGACTCTTGTTCAGCAATTTAGAAATTATTTTTCACATTAGTAAACATTTATGGTCCCATACAATTTAAATACTGTACACTGTACAGTTGCACATAGTACCACCATGGTGTAACAAAAGAAAAATACATAAACTTTGTTCTAAAAATCGGGCATATTGCCAGACACCTCAATTCAAGCAGAGGAACCGGACTGAACTGGTTTTGATTTCCTCTGCGTCAGCATCCCAATTTTTTTTTTTTTTTGTATCCCATCTCAGCAAAAGCTGCAGTCTTTTTGTGGGCCGATTATCTGCTTCATTATTACTTTTATTTTCTGGATTCACACCTAGTTACATTTTAGTATAATGTTATGAAGTGAAAAAAAAACAAAACAATAGATGAAAATTTTGACTTGCATCAAAATCAGTATGAGACTGGAAGAAAAAAATAGCTTCCTATAATCCCATGAATTGTGAGGGAGACCTGGTCAATCAATATTTCTTCCACCAACAGTAGTTTGCCCTTCTGTCTTCCATGGCTCTATAACAAAGCAACATATTTACTTTTCTGGTTACTGAATAAAGGAGTTGTTCCTCCATGTTATGAACGAGACATATTTGAAAAAGGGAAAAAAGAAATGACACTGTACCCATGTGTAGCGTAATAGAAAAACGTCACCTTTTATTTTCACATGTTGTAAAATAATTCATCTCTATATTTCACATTACCTCCTCCTATCATGAAAGTGCACTTCTTCCAAGAAAAACATCCCCCGTCCTAATACAACCTAGACTCCCAAAACTACCATATGAGACATGATAGTGACAAACAAAACCGTCATGTTATTTAAGGCCATTGTAAACCTTTCTAAAAATATGCAACTTTCCTATCAGGAAAGTCAGAGATTTTATTTACAGGTTTCTGACACGTGCAACTGTTCAGTTAGTTATTAACGCTCACTCTGTGATTACAGCATTTACTTTCTCCTAGGATCAGTAGAAAGTACAATATGAGGCTAGTTTTCTTGTCTTTATCTGTAACTCTTGTTGGCAGCAAACATTCTGCTTTCCCTTGTAAAACTAAGATCACAGCCTTGCTTGTAGTCACACCTTCTTCCCCTCTCCCTCTGAGATGATATGCTCCAGAGATGCCCTCTTAAACCATTCAGACCAGGAGCCGTCATAAACACACACCCCAGGGTGCCCGAGCAGGTGAGCGGCCAGGACAACGTGACACGCCGTGACACCAGACCCACAGGACGCCCAGAGCGGCTGCTCCAGGTCCACCCCGGCCTCGCTGAACAGTTTGGACAGGCCTTCAGTTCCAAGCTCCTTCCCAGAGGCGTCCAGGAAAGAAGTGAACGGCATGTTGATCGTACCGGGGAAATGGCCCGGCAGCGTGTCTGTGAGGGTGAGACAGAAGAGTGAGAAACATTGATAAAATCTGGGGCGATAATGACATTACTAAAGAATTTTTATTTTACATTTTTTTTAAACCCCACTCAAGGTTTACTTACTAGATTTCTTCTGAGGCTTTCAACCACATCTAATGGCCATCATCAGCAGATGCTTAGTAGTCATGGAGATGGTTCAGTTGGCATCCATGACAGTTAAACCATCTCTATGATAATTGAGCAAACTCTGCTGATGAAGACCATGAGATGTGGCTGAAAATAATTATAGTAAGTTGTCCTTGAGTAAAGATTTTTTTTTTTTTTTGTCAAAACTAGTAGTTCTCTGTGGGTGAATTTAACTAAGTACATCTACACAAGTACTGTACTTTTTTATACTTCTACTCAAATACATTTTGGAGGCCAGTATTATACTTTTTACAGTTATTTGACCACGTTAGGTAGGCTACTGCTTACTTTGCAGATTCAGATTAATAAAACTAAATATAAATAAAACTATTACATTGTGATATATTATTATGGTTTAAGTTACCCAGCAGTATATAAAAGTAGTTGACAAGAGCTCCACCTTTACCAACTACAACATTAAAGTGATGAACACATGCATCAACATTTATAAACCCAGAGATATATTATTCTAAAAAAAATAAATAATAAATTGACATTCTGCAAATTGACTACTTTTACTGTTGGTACTTTAAGTTTTAAGATATGGACATTTCAGGCAAGGACAATTCGAGCAGAGAACAGACTGTAGGTGTAAATATCCTGCTCACCGTCTCGGGGCTCCGGCTCAGTCCCCCTGAACCTTCCTGCTGACCTGGCGTCCACAACCTGGACCTGCTTGGTCCCGATGTTCTCCAGGATGTCTTCATAGCTCTTCACCCACGACTGATTCACAGTCGCCTTGAACTCTCTCCGCTCCGGCTTGGAGTAGTCAGATGTCACGGGGTAGCCCCCAGCCAGCCAGTTCTTGAAGCCCCCGTCCAGCACCGACACCGAGCTGTGTCCGAACAACCGGAACATCCACCAAACCCGAGGAGCGCCGAACGACCCAAAGTCGCTGGTGTCATACACAACCACGTGCGTGTCGTTCCCGATGCCCAGATCTCCTACATACTGGGAGAAGTGGCTGGAAGTTGGCAGCATATGATCCAACGCGGAGGTCTTGTCACAGCAGTCGTCTATGTCAAAGAACGAGGAGCCCGGGATGTGCGTCTGCGCAAATTCAGCCCGCGGGTCGCGCTTCATTTTCGGCAGGTACCACGAAGCGTCGAGGAAGCGAAGTTTGGGTCCGACGAGGTTGTTTCCGACAGCGTCTGCCATCCGCTGACAGGACACCAGAGCACGGGTCTGAGCCGCCATGACGAGCCGCTTCGGTTATACAAGCTCCGAGCGCTAGAGGGACATGTGCAGGACACACGGGGAAATGTAGGCGTTGAGCTTTAAATGTCCACAAATGTACAACAACAAAGCAGCTTTTTTTTTTGTGCCAAATAGAAAAAATGATGCACACATTCTTACGCTTGCTTTTATTAACACGAACAACAGAAGTGTATATATAGATTACTTTTAAATGATTTCAAAACTCATTGGAACAAATGTATTTACCTGCTAATGCGCCTTTTATCTGAGACAGTTCATAACTGTGAATTAGAGGCTATGGCACACAAACTGGACTTCCCCTAAAGCTCCAGCAGGCTGTGCCATGTGGCTACATTTCTACAAAAAGCCCACAGAGGGCCTGTGCTGGAGTAGGAGAAAGATCAGAAAGAGCTGGAAAACTGCTGGAAGTATGTGATTGTCCCCATAAAATGGTATCGATATTCATATAATTGGGGGAAAGGCTTGTAAAGAGGCGCAGAGAGAAACGAACATAAGAACCTTGCTCGACAAACAAAATTGAAAGTTTTAGCGCCACATTAATAAGGCCTGACATGCTGGGGATATTGCATAACTAAATTTGGTCAGAAATTGCTTCTATAATGGGAGACTGGCAGCAGTCGTTGATTTTGACATGTTTCATCATGCGAGAAAATGTCTAAGCAAACTTTCAATTATCCAGGCTGGTTTCACATTCAAAGATAGATTATGTCTTAAATCCACATTCAAATCCTCTTAACAAGCACACACAGCATATATGTAGGGTTTATGATCTCTGCTCACTTCTGCAGGTTTACATATTTGTGATTACAGTTAGAATGTATCAGCATCACAAAGGGATTTTTCAAACAGCTGATTTGTAAATCAAAGCTTTCTTTTAACCTCGGAGACGACGTGCTCAGACGGAGCCCTGGTGAACCACTCGTACCAGGATCCATCATACACAGTCGCCCCAGGGGCGCCGCACAGGTGGGCGGCCAGCACCAAGTGACAGGCGGTCACACCGGAGCCACACGATGCACAGATTGGCTTATTCAGGTCCACCTTCGACTCCTCAAAGAAATGCTTCAGCTTCTCCGTGGACAGCATCATGCCGTCATCATCGAGAAACTCCTGGAAAGGCATGCATTTGGAGCCAGGGATGTGACCCGGTTGGACGCCTGTGGGACAATGACATAGTAGTTTACCTCTTTGCACAATGAAGTATACACAAATGTTAGAATGGCCCTTGTTTTGGTTACTTCATGCGAGACCTTTCCGTGGGATATTGGCGTGCACTCTTCTCGCGGGAAAACACAATGTCACCTACTCATGATTCAGAAACATTTGAATCAGAATCGGACGACAGTTGTGTGGCAGTTTGCTTCTCTTGACAGACGACTGTCAATCAAATCTGATCCAACCACGGCCACGCAGGCCTGATGAAACACATTTCTCACTGTTAAAACTCAAAAGATAACTAACATAATTTGTCTGTCGCTTGTTTAGTGATGACGATGTGATTTTTAAGAAAAACACTTGAAAGTTTCAGGGCTTTAATTGAAGTCTGGTTAATAAGTAACATGACAATAGAGAGCTAGAAATCCAAATCGACTTTTGAATAAATACATTACTTTGAACAAAATGTATTCTAACAACACAATCACACCCGTTCAATGAACTGTAAAGACAATGAGACAAAATCTAAATCTAAAATTGCTTGTAGTACATATGAACTTTGGGATCATATCTCTCAAGTTGCCTTACTTTGTCTTGAAAACCTGCTTGAGGTCTCAGTGTAAGCTGACACACAACTGTTTGTTTGTATTGAAATCATTTGTGCAGCTGCCTGAAAGCTGTACCCACTATGCAAAATGTCACTTGTAAAAAGTAAACATGACAAAGCTTCTTAACTTATTAAACCCCATAAGTAATGGTTGCATAACAAAACACAAGAACCACAAATACATTCCCAGTGCAAATATTACGCACAAAAGTACACATACCCTCTCTTGGTTCTGGGGCTGTCCCACGAAACCTTGCACTGGGCCTCACATCCACCACCTGGAACTGCTGAGATTGAATGTTATCAGTGATGTCCTCAAAAGACCTCACCCAGGAGCGGTTCATGGTGGCGGTGAAGCGGGCTGCTTCAGGCCTGGTGTACGTGCCTGTTGCTGGGTAGCCTTCCCTGACCCAGTGCCTCAACCCCCCGTTCAGCACGGACACTTGAGGGTGCCCAAACAACCGGAACATCCACCACACCCGGGTGCAGGAAAAAGCCCCTAAGTCACTGGCGTCGTAAACAACTACATGGCTTTCATTTCCTATGCCCAGGTTCCCCACGTAGTCCGCGAAAAACTTCTCGGTGGGGAGCATATGATCGTATTTTGAGTCCTTGTCGGAGCACTCGTCGATGTCAAAAAAAGACGCTCCCGGGACGTGAGATTGTGCGAACTCCTTCTTGGCGTCTCGTTCCATCATCGGCAGGTACCAGGACGTGTCCAGGATCCGCAGACGCGGTCCGACACGGTTGCGTTTGACCATGTTTACGAGCCACTTTGCAGAGACAAGTGTTGGAGCTTGCAGCCCCATGTTGGCAGCTGTGAGTCCAAACTTTAAGGTGCGTACCGCCACCTCCACAAGAGGACGCAACATCGTGTCAATTTACTACATTACCAATGATGTTACTATTTAACCCAGGGGTCCCCGACCAGTACCGGGCCGTGAAGAAATAATAAAAAGTTGTTTTTTTGTGTTGGTAATATTTATTGTAAACATTTTAATATGTTATATTATATCCATTACAATGGGATAATACTATAAGTAAAGTGCACACTATACAATGGAATAATTACATTTACATTATATAAGTAATAATTAAACGATATGTTTTGCACTTTGTTGTGTGTTTTGTTATGCCTCCATATTATTATTCACTCCAGCAGTGTCTCTCCTGTTTGTATTAGTACTGCATTAATAGGGGTCGACTTAATAGCTCCTATACATAAGTGTAATGGTTTATATTGTTGTCTATCCAGTTTTTGCAGAGATGTTTGAGAGATGATGCTGACTTTGCATTTATTACTCTCTAAAACTGTACAGTAAAATAACTTCATATTACACAGGGACACCTTGAAGAGCCTTGCATTGAAAATTGCAGCTAAGCTATGAAGGACTTGATTTTATGGAAGTTCAAAAATGAGAAATTACATTTCAGCTGACTTTCATTTTCTCAGAAAACAGTAAAATAACTTTATGTTGTTGTCAATGTCTTTATGTATGTACAGTATGTTATCATTAGTCAGGGACCCCATGGACATTGAACATTTCAGCTTACCTTGTAAAGGACTTGATTTTATTACAGTAGAAGTAGATAATCATTTTTTATGACTTGCATCTATTTAACTTAAAGTAAAATAACTTCAAATATATCATAAGATGAACAAGTTTTCATTTAGTTTGATCAAATTTGAAAAAAATATTGTTTAAATACGCGTTTCCCATTTTTGGGCCCTTTTTGGGCACCGTAACTACCCGTACAGTAATAATAGTAATAGAAATACAGTATACATGTATATATACATACTGTATAAATATATATTAAAAAAAACAAAAAGAGAACATTGCCAAATATGTAAATCATCTGGCCAGATGCAGGCAGTGAATGCACATTTTACAGAGTGGCAGAGGCTAAAGAGAGTATCTCTTTAGCCTCTGCCACTCCCTCTTTGAGAGACTCTGACACAGCCAGGGTTGGGTAGTAATGATTACATATAATCGTGATTATGTAATAGGATTACAAAAACTAAACATTTGAAAAAATGTGTCATTACATTCGGAAGTGTGCTGCTGCATGTCTCCACGTTTCACTGTCTGCCTCAAGGAACCAATTAATTAAAATGTAGCATCATGTGAGAGAAGTGCTCATTGAATAAATGTTTTCGTGTTGTCCGTAAATCCGTTCCATTCTTGTGAACGGATTAGCATAATAACCTTAAAATATGTTGCATCGTTGCAGATTAAACTATCTGACAGTAAATAAAGTATTTAGATATAGCTCCTCTTTAGAGAGACAGAGAGAGAGACAGAGAGAGAGAGA
>CALSBV010000306.1:4027434-4060327 GCA_943590825.1 Bovichtus diacanthus
AGAGAGAGACAGAAAACTGAATTGCTTAATTGGAGTCACTGCATCTATATTATCAGCAAACCCCTGTTTTTTTACTCAGACCAAGTTTTCCTCCCACTGTTCTTCCATCCTACCAACTGGCCAGATCTTTGAGACATTTCCATACAGAGGTAAGCTGATTTTCTCTCTGAAATATATGAATGACATGTGAATAATATAGAAAAGAAATGATGGATTTATAATGATGTACTCATATGGGAAGTTAAGAAGGTCTTGTTGTTTTTGTACTGTAGATGTAAAAAGTAAAAAATAAAGTATTTTTCTGTGACTGATTGCTTTTTGGAAGTTTTGGGGGTGAATTGTCTTGAGAATTTTTTTAAATGGAAGTATAAATATGTCCCCAAACACAAAAAGTCATGAACACAATTTACACATTAATATTGCTGTCTTTATAATTATAAGCAGTTCTTCAATTAACAATGGAGTAATTTTCTTTTTTTACAAGAAAAATACATTTTGTTTCATTAAGATTGATACTAAAAAGGAGGCCAGAATGAAACCTGAGCTCTATTAATATTGCATTTTGACATTTTGAAGAGCACAATGTCTTTCTATAAACAATGTCCCCCATTAACTGTTGTTAATCCACAATAACAATATCAACAATAATAAACAGATTTCATCGGAAGAAAGTTTTTTTTTTACAAATGTAAAACTGTTGACAGCCATTTCTGTGGCTTATCCCAAGTAATTGGGATGTTGTTCCTTAAAAGAAATGTTGCAAAAATGAAATTTACTCTACCTCAATTGTATTGCAATAACAGAAATCTCAGAGACGGATATCTCAGCAGATAAAATATAAATGATCTGCAAAGCCTGACACCACTGGGGTTAAATGAGATAATCTGTTCATGCAATTTGGGTAAACTGGCCCTTTAAGTAAGAAATATCACATTTCTTAATTCATTTTTTGTGCTTTTTTAATTTTACCTGCTTTGAAAAAAGTGTTCCTTTAATGTCCACAAAATCTGATAATTTGAATATTATGGAAAATAAGCCAAATGTCCTGGAGTGTTATATTTAAAAAATATATATTGTGTCATACATCGTAGTAGTTGTACTGGTAGTACTGCTTGTATTCAGTAAATGAACAATTGGAATCACAAGACCAGTATTCTTGCAGAACCTGAATCCATCCTTAGATAGAAAGCTGACATTGTGTGGAGGACTTGAACTGGTGAGACAAATCAGGAGAAATCTAATTTCCCAAAAGTCATACAGCGAAGGACGCATTCCCTTGACAACCAGCAACACAAAATGCTTTCGTTTTATACAGAGGAGAGCTGAAAAGGGAGTAGCCTAACTGATTTCACGTGAGAGCAGATGGGATTAGTTATCAGTCATTGCTCGGGTCCCAGTCCAGAGGGTATTATCTCACTCAGAAGTAAAATCTGGATGCATGCCATTCATGTTTGCTACATTGATACACAAAGAGACCTGTGTTAGACTCTAACTGTGTAGCTGTCCCTTACCGAAATTCAGATAATTGAATTATTGGTTCCTCTAATGTGAGAAAGGTTGGACATCATGTGAAGGTAAAGTAAAGGAAATTAAAAGGGGCTAATGCAAGTTTGTGTGTGTGTATTTAGACCTACTGTATTTTTATTAATTAATGTCTTAATGTCTGCATGCTAACATGCTCACAATGATGATGATGGGTTGACAATGTTAGCATGCTGCTAATATTTTGTAATTACCACTAAACACAAAGCACTGTTAAGGCTGAGGGGAATGTCATTTGTTTTGCAGGTATTTTATCACATTTAAGTATTGAGAAAATACAAATTTGGACCTAATGATGGCGCTACATGAAAAGTTAACAGATCACCAATAGTTTGTTAAAAAATCATCCTGAGGGAAGCAGGAAAGTCTGTTCCAAGTTTCATAGCAATATCCTAATATTTAAAATTTCAAAAAAAAAAAAAAAAAAAAAGTGTACCTCAAGGTGGTGCTAGTGGCAATGTCAGGAGGTCAGGACTCATATTCATATTCCATAGGTGACCGAATAAAAGACTGCCATTGCCTTGATAGTGCCACGCTAACAGCTTACATTTAGAGCTCTAGGCTCCATAAACAAAGGTTAAGTAACTGAAGACAGTTCATGCATGAGGTGCATGATTTTCTTTTTCTGTGTTCTTCATATGCTTCTAATTATGTTGCAACTACAATGCACAGTCGAATCAATCAAAGAACGAGTACCTGGCATCACCATTCATTATTTCTCTCTTTTTCTCCTTCTCTGTCAAGCTTCCTCCATATCAACAGGATGACCCTCCTCAACTACCCTGTCCCAGAGTTGGATGTTACCTTCAAGGAAGTGAGCCGTGTCCTGCAGCTCACTTTAAGTCCTGACCTGTACCCAGAGTTCAAAAATACGCTGGAACAGCAGCGGGAGCTCCTTCAAGAGGCCCAGCAAGAAATTGCAACTAGAGCTGCAGGCCAAGAGAACTGGGTGACGGAGCAGTTCAAGAGAGCTCTGCTATCTTGTGATGACCCCCTGCCAACCACCACTGCCCTCCCGGTTGTTCTTCTTCCTTCTAAAGCAAAGAGATGTACCCAGCTGGGGAGAGCAGCCGCTCTGCTCTGGGCAGCAGCAAAGCTGTACAGTGAGCCCATGTTACTGGAGGGCAATGTGCCAATGGAGAGCACACAGCAGTCTGAGGTATTCGCAGCCAGCCGGATTCCTGGCAGGAGTCAAGATGAGATTAAGGTGAGATTATGGTGGAGCACAACTGGTAAAATGTATCAAAGCAAAATTTAAAGTTAGAGGTTTTCAATTATCAATACGAGAGGTCTGGTCCATTTCTAATCTGTAGCTTTGTTATTTCCAGGTCTACCAAGATAGCCTCCATGCCATCATCACCTGTGCTGGAGGAGTGTTCCCTGTTGACATACTGGGGCGTCCCAACAGTGGTGGTCCAGTTTCTGCTCGACCGTTTATTGACATCTATAACCAGCTGGCTCAGGTGATGGATCAGCCCAGAGCAAGAAAACAGAATGACCCCTCTGCCATTTGCAGCCTCTCGGCTCTGGAGCGCAAAGTCTGGGCTGCCACCAGGGAAGAGATCCTGGGGCAAGGAGGGGACGCAGCAGCATCACTGAGGCTGATGGAGAGTGCTGTGCTGACACTCTGTCTGGAAGACTGCAACGCACCCTCTGAACTGGCTGATACTCTCAATGCAGTGAGACTGGGAGGAGGAGGAGGCAGTCTATATTTGAGATATTATGACAAGGTATTGGATATATTCTGGATAAGGATTTTCAACCAAAGTGAGATCCGATTCCTCACTTCTTTCACACACACTCTCTCATACTGTTGTATTCAATAATTAAAGTTGTATTACAGCCATTTCTGAAATTAAGAAATAAGCGCTGTGTCACAACTTGGTTCAAGGTGCATTTTAACATCCATACCAGGCTGTGTGTTAAACATCTGCTTCACTTTGAAATTATGTTAACTTTTGCAAACATTTTAAAGTAAATAAATAAATAAATTCAACGATTGAGCGTATGATATCAGTGCTATCAGAGGTGGTCAGAGGTTACAGTTCTCACTGATTTTCAATGGCCTAATAAAATAAACCAATCTTGTTTTTCAATTTTTTGACAGGTGGTGAACCTGGTGGTGTTCAAGGACAGCACAGCAGGGATGGTGTTTGAGCACTGTGCTGTAGATGGGATGGTGGCTGGGCTTGTGACTGAGCATGTGTACAATCTGTCTGAGACTGCAGACTTAAACCTAGTCCATACTGACGCAGTAAATGTGAATGGGTCTGTCACAGTAAACAATGTTAATTCTGTTCATCAAACTCCCCTAACATTCCCCTTGCAAGGAGTAAATACCACCAAACTGAGTCCTAATTTAAAAGCAACACACCCTGTTCGCACTTTTGATGTGTCCTCCTATCCTGATGTCTTTTCTACACTCAGAGGGCAGAGAGGCCTGTATGATGCTTGGATCAACTTCTCTTTGCAGCTTTCCCTGAGGCAGACTCTTGGGAAATCCGCTGCCAAGCACATGCTTGTCACACCTACCCATATGCGGCACTACAAACATGGTCGTTGTGATCCTACATACTCACTCACCATGCATTCTCACAAGTTAGTCAGTGCCTTGGCGTCTTGCATTGGCTCAGACAACACAATCCAATACAATGCTGACCTGCTACGCCTGTTCCATGTTGCATTTTTGGAGCATAGGAGCCTCATCAGAAACACCAAAAGTGGTCATGGCATTGGTCCCCACCTAGCTGCCCTGCGTCGCTCGTTGCCATCTGACAACCCATTGAAGAAGTACCTGGACGCCTTTGGATGTCCATCTGTGTACCTCACAGGTACAGATCTGATGGAGGGCGTAGAGTGTGGAGTAGGTAATGTTTATGCCCAAGATCAGCTGGCTGTGACCTACCTTGGAAAAAGAGACAAGGTTCGCATTGTCCTTAATGGGAAAGGGAGCTTTGCTCTGGCACTGGAGAAACTTCAAGAAAGTCTGAAGGTAAACCTAAAGTTGGTGATGCTTCTAGCTGTTAGATATGCCATTGCATACCAAATGGGAGCCCTTGAGCGTCCATTGAATCAGGGTCAAACAGAGAAAATGAATGGAGAGACATACCACTGCCCAGAGAGTCCAAACAATGGCAAAGGCACTGATGACTCTGGCATGAGTAAAGACTACACTCTGGTAATCCATGGTGGGGCTGGAGAGGAGATAATGCTAAACAACGAAGTGATTGGGGTTATTGAATTTGCTCTACAGACAGCTTTAACCCTTGGATCTCAAGTGCTTCAACAAGGTGGCAGGAGTCTGGACGCAGTTCAGAAGTCAGTAGAAGCTCTGGAGGACTGCTTCCTGTTCAATGCAGGTAAAGGCTCAGTGTTCAACAAAGATGGCAAAAATGAAATGGAAGCAACCATTGTGGATGGCAATGCAATGAGGGCAGGATCTGTTGCTTGTCTGCAAAATGTGAAGAACCCAATAAATGCAGCCAGGTGTGTCATGGAGAAAAGCTCCCATTCACTCATTGTGGGAGATGGGGCTGAGGAGTTTCTTCAAGGGTTGGAGAAGAAGGAGAAGCCTGTTGGGCCTGAATATTTCTACACTGATATACGTCACAGACAGTTAACTGCAAAGCTCACTGTTGGAAATACCTCAAAAAACAATCACCCTCAGACAGTTGGTGCTGTGGCCTTGGATCGTTGGAGTGGGTTTGCTGCTGCATCGTCCACAGGTGGGTTAGTAGGCAAACTAAAAGGGCGAGTTGGGGATACAGCAATAGTAGGGGCAGGAATATATGCTGATGACAAGTTAGCTATTGCCTGCTCTGGAGATGGAGATGTATTTCTGAGGCACACAGTTGCCCAGAAAATAGCCAGTCTGTACCACCACACAAGCTATAGTCTTAGGCAGTCATGTAGAGAAGTGATGGCTGAAAATCTAGATGGGATCTGTGCAGGAATCATTGCTCTGGACTCTAAAGGTGATGCCATCATTGAAACGAATGCTGATGTGATGTTTGTAGCCTCAATGATAGATGGCATTTCACGAGTAGAGGTCCTCAGGCCCCTCAAGAGCTTCTCTGATGTGATCTGGGAAACCGATGAGTTGGTTGCCTACCTAGATCCCAACCCCTGGATCCTTGGGGCAACCATCCTGAAGAGAAAAACTCTTAGCGGGGCAAGCAGCATCTTCCAGTTACCTACACCGGATGTTTTGGCTGTGCTACAAGGAGCAAGAGTTGTGTCAAGCTTGCTTTGTGAGCGATTGGGAGTGCAGCGCTGTGCATTGGTTTTCAATCCAACCCCAGATAAGCCAGCACAAATCAGACTGCTCCCGCTTCATGGACTAGAGCCAAAGTGGCAGCCCCATCTCGCAAGTAAAGGGGAATTCCACACTTATGATCCTGGTTACTGCACCTCAAAAAGTGGCCCACGCTGGGATGATGAGGCACTGGCCCAGGTTCAAGCCAAGATTCGAAACGGACTGCCAACACCAAATGCACCTTCTTGCTTTGACTTTTTTGGAGATGCTTCCAATAATAACCTGTTCACTCGTATTGTACGTGGAGAGCAGCAACAGTGGAGAGTGTGGGAGGACAGTGAGCATGTTGCCTTCCTGACACCGTACCCAAACACTCCTGGACTAACCGTTGTGGTGCCACGCAAACAACTGTCCAGTGACATCTTCAAACTGGAGAAAGCTGACTACAAAGCGCTGATCTTAGCCACTTATAAAGTTGCCAAACTACTGGAAGAGGGGATGGGAGCTCGAGGTGTTGCACTGATCTTTGAGGGCTTTGAGATTGATTATGCTCATGCCAAGCTAATCCCTCTGCTACCTTCACCAGATGGCACCAAGCCTGCTGAACTGCAACCAGAATACTTCCAAAGCTACCCTGGATATGTGTCATCACTGAATGGCCCAGCTGCTGACCCTGAGGCCCTTAAAGAGATCCACTCAAAAATCACCCAGTGCAGGCCTCCTCATTCATGGCAAGACCCTGAGTCTCACTCTACACTTGCCATCAAGAGCCAATGGTATCGCAACCTGTTCCAGATTCAAAACACTCTTTTCCACAGCACAGTGGAATATTTCCACAGTTCCTGCCAGTACTCCTACGCTCTAACCCCTCTCACAACAGACACCATCTCTTCGCCAATGGGCTTGGGATCTGACTCAGAGCCAGTTTGTGTTAACATGCTGGGTCAGGACATCTACCTTGCTGACTCAATGCAATTTGTACTTGAATACTTCCTTCGCTTCCAGGAGAAACTGCCAGGAACGTACTACATATCTCCCAGCTTTAGAGGGGAAGATCCTGATGCAACACACTTGAACCAGTTCTACCATGTGGAGTGCGAACTGTTGGGTGATATGGACAATGCCATTTCCATAGCAGAGGGATACTTGGCTCATCTCACCAAGTCTATGTTGAAGAAACACTCTGATATGATCCTCAACACTGCTGGGACCCTTACACATGTCAAAGCCATGCTGAAAAAGCTGAATGGAAAAACCCCACTACCAAGAGTCTCTCTAGACCAGGCCATTCCCATGATGCCCTCTGCTGACTGCTTAGAGTGGGTACAAAATGGCCAACCGCAGTTTGGCAGAAAACTAACACGCAAAGGAGAGCATGTCTTGATAGAGAAATATGGTGGCGTTGTTTGGCTGACTGAGATGGACCATCTAGGAGTTCCCTTCTACCAGGCCTATGTGGAGGGCACTGGGCGGTGCAAAGCCAAAGCTGCTGACCTTCTCCTGGGGCTGGGTGAGACTGTGGGTCTTGGTGAACGTCATTCCACCTCTGAGATGGTACAGGAGGCCCTCAGGTACCACGGAGTGCCAGAGCAGTCCTACAAATGGTACATCAACATGCGTCAAGTGCAACCACTCCTCACCAGTGGATGGGGCATGGGGACGGAGCGCTACTTGTGTTGGCTGCTTCAGCATGATGACATCAGAGATTTACATATCATTCCTAGGATGAAAGGAATGAAGTATATGCCCTGATCACAAGTAATCCAGGATCCTACAGACTATTACATGTGATATACCTGTAATAATGGGGCCAAAGAGGAATATACAATATGGATTTAGCCATAAAAACACCTCAATATTCCAGATTTTGGGACTTTCATACAGTTTTAAGTGTCTTATAATCATCACCAATGATTTTTCCTGCATTGCCTGTGACTAGAGAAACAACTTCTACACCCCTTAATTCAACCCAACCCTTGCACCCTTCAAAGTAAAATGTCTTGTGTTATGTTATAGCACTGCAACAGAACCGGAGGTATCATCGCATAACATTTAATCAATGTAGAGAAAGTTGAATTTGAGGTTAGAGGAAGTAAATCAGCAGTTGTTTCTTAAATTTTAACATGAAGAGTTGTGTTTGTGTGTGTGGTGCTTTTTGTATTGTATTGTATCATATTTTCTTGGTGTAAAACTTAGTAGAAGTGTTGACAAAAAAATTTGCTACAGGATACAAATTCTATGGAGACATTTTTCAGACTATGTAAGAACAAGGTGAAGAAACACATACGATTAAGTCTTTGGCCATAAATGTTGTAGTATCATTTATGCAAGCAAATTCTTTATATTTTTCCTCAATATATTGTTTTTGTTATATTTCTATAACAGTCTATGTATTTAAAGGTATTTAAAGGATCTTGTGAAAAACATATGGGTCATGTATCATTGTTTTTTCTTTATTCATTTATAATGACTTTTGAAATACACATCATGACAGATTAATGACAAGGTCAGTTGTACCTGTTCCCAGAAGCCTCTGATCATGGTGGCCTCAGACAGTCATAGGACACCGGCCACATAGCAAAGCTAATATTTGTACATGTTAATATACCATTTTAATTTTAGATAATGAACGATAGCACAGTGTGAGATTAGAAAGGAGATTTATCATGTTCTCTGGCCACCAGATTTCAATGACAACTACCTAATTTTAAAGTGTTTATCAACTATTTAAAAATAACTTTAACTAAGTACATTTACCTAATTTTGAGGTGCTTGTACTTTACTTGAGTATTTCCATTTCCATTTTATACTTCTACTCTACTACACTTAAAAATTTTACTTTTTACTCCACTACATTTATTCGATAACTTTAGTTAGCCCACTTTAAAGATTTAGATTAATATTACAAGAACATAATCAACAAATAGTTTATCAACATTAAAGTAATGAACACGTTAATGCATCAATAATTATAATCCAATAATATATATTATTATGAAATGAGCCATTGTGCAAAATTAGTACTTTTACACTTTGTACTATATTTGGATGCTTATGCATTTGTACCTTTACTTAAGTAACATTTTGAACTTTTACTTGTAAGTTCCACTGTGATATTGCTACTTTTACTTCAGTAAAAGATCTGAGTACTTCGTCCACCACTGCTTAATGCCCACTGAAATTCTTGTTTTTGCTGACCTCCAGTGATTTAATTTCTCACCTTGCTGTAGTGATGTAAAGGTGTACACCAGGACCCTATGACCTCAATGCTGGGTGTGGTTACAGGTAGAACAAAGCACACTTCTTGACCTGCTTTTCAACCTGATGTTATGTTAATCTATAAAAGGACACCCCTGATTGATCAATGTCAGTCTATGGGTTAAGCTCCTCATCAGTTTTTCACTCTGGCAGTCAGTTGGTGTTTTTAAAATGATCGAATTTGCATAGAAATAAAATGTTCTGGGCAAAAGTTTTTCCAGGGATTAAGAATATCACACAGATTTTTCCACCTATGCAAATACAGGTACACACTTACGAACACAGAGAACCTCTAAGGATGGATTTCTGGTAAAAAATGTATTAAAAAAAAGACCCAATACTAGGGTGAGAAATATTCATAATAATAAATGTTTAACATGAATATTGATTGACGTCTGAACAGTAACAACTGGCAACATTTGTGTGGTTCAAATATAAAAACGGTGCAGGATGCTCAGTTGTAATTGATTGTAATCAGATTGTAGTCTTTTGTATGCTACAAATCTTGCATTCCAGTAGAATATAATATTTCATATAACCCATAAATAACACTTAGAGAGGAAACATCTTTTAAAATATATATATATATATATATATATATATATATATATAGGTTTTTCCACCATCACTTTATATTGATTGATTCAAAGCAACAACAATAGAGATACACAAACATGACTGCAGAATTCATAAATGCATCATGTCAAATCTATATGATTGGGCAAATAAATAATGTAGGCTAATATATAAATAGTATAGAAAGTGAAGTCATAAAAGAAGAGAATACAAGTATAAAATGAGTATAAGTCATATAACAAGATGATAATAACCCGGATGTAGTATGTGAGTACTATTTGTTTCCGGTTGTCACTGTCGAATCTGACCCCGGCTTGAGCAGAGCCCTGCATCTGTCAGAAGATACATCTTTGGTCTAATTTCTGGAACGTAGGTTGGGCGTTTTTTTTTACTTTTAATGCTGTGTGTACTTGTGTTTTTGCCTCCACTATATCCTCCGCATGTTTTTACGAGTGTGTCATGTCTATAAGGCTTGCTGAAGGTAAGGTCAGCGCTTTCGTAGCCTAACAGCTAGTTAGCGTGTTAAGCTAACAGCTAGTTAGCGTGTTAAGCTAACATGCTAGTGAAGAGTGAGTGAATGTGTGACTTTCCGTTGAGCCAGCCATTTTCTAAACACAAATGAACCACGGTGTGTTTCGTTGCCATTATCGTACAGTCGGTAGAGGTAATGTTTATGTGACAGTAGTTGGACGGTGAGCCCCGGCGTTAAGCTAACCGGTCACATTGGGACGGTTGTTAACGCTCTCCACACACTGACACTGGCCCTGAGAGGCAGTGCTGTTGTTGTGAACCAGTGCTGTTGTTGTGAACCAGTGCTGTTGTTGTGAACCAGTGCTGTTGTTGTGAACCAGACAACGTGATTATCGAGTGAAAGGCAGGTAGCTTTCCCCCCGGGGAGCCTCCTGCATGATTTCTAAGTGCATTGCATAACAGTTTTAGATAAATGAAAACCTCTACAGTAGCAACCTCTTGTTCAAGGTAGAATACCTACAACAACCAGAATGCACTGGGCTTGTTGTGCTGCCATCCTCACTGGCTCAGCTGTTTAAAGAAGTATTTCCCTGCTGGAAAGATGGTTGTTTCACCAAACTGGACTGTAGAAGCAGTAGAAAGGTTAACCAATATTTTAAATTGGTGCTACATGACCAGAGAACACGGGTTGTGGTTGTGGCATTCCCTTTTTATTGAAAAGGTCGAATACCTACAACAACCAAAATGCACTTCCCTTATTGCGTCCCTTCCCTTATTATCCTCACCAACTGGCAGTGCTTGACTCTCAGCTGTGGCGGCCTATTCCTCCTCCATACGCCATAATTCTTCAGCACTATATTTCTGGCTCATAAGTAGGTCAGAATCTCTGACTCCAACATTACACTATTCCCCTCTCTCAGTGCAGGCATAATAAAGAGCCAGTAAAACACATCATTGGGCGGACTTTTGCTGGCAAATAGGTGGGGAGCTTAGGGTGCTGGTAGCATGGAGGGAAGTTAAACATTGTGTATTTGCATATACTACCCACATTGTAATAGACGAGATTGGTTGAAAATCGTCAAAGTTTCCTTTTAACATCAGTCCTTTTCCTCACATAACCTCTGTTTTCCTTTCTTCAGGTACCAGGGTGTCGCCCCTCTTCATGTGTGGTCACTAATGGGCGGCTGGTCTCGCAGTGCCGTGCTGGGGCTGTACCGGGCGCTGCTCCGCGCTGGCCGTCAACTACAGTACACTGACCGCAATTACTATCGTTGTGCAGTGGCTCGCGAGTTCCGCCGCTGCCAAGCCTTGACAATAACTGAAGACAAGGAGGACGCACTGAAGAGGGGCCAGTTCTTCCTCAACAGCCGATTGGGAGGGCTTATGTAGGGGGAAGGGGTCATCTGGAGGTGGGTTAAAGGTCATCTGGAGGTGTATCACCCAGGTAGGTTTGCAAATAAGAAAATCCTCTTTATGTCAGCAATGAAAATGTTTAGATCTGAGACATTCTTTGTGTAGGATGGTGCACATTTTTTAGTTTTGTAGGATAGGGCAAAAGTCACGAGTAAGACCCTGTAGGGTGTGGCTACTCGTAGATTTTCCTTCTTTTGGGGCAATATTCAATCGGTATAGAACAAAGAAAATACCTTTTTCTGTCCTTCAGTCTTACTCCTTCTTCACCTCCTCTGTATTCAGTGGTAGGATGGCGGGGGTGAATGGAGACCGCAAAGGGAAGAAAGATGACAATGGGATTGGCACAGCCATTGACTTCATGCTTTCCAATGCCAAGCTTGTGCTGGGAGTGGGAGGAGCAGCCATGCTCGGCATTGCAACACTTGCCGTCAAAAGAGTAAGTGAGACGCCATTTTATTTCCCAATTTTTAGAAATGCTCTTACTTAAGCTGTCGTAGTAACGTGAACAATGTGCTCACAATTCTTTGTTGTGCAGATGTACGACCGCGCCATAAGTACTCCCAACAGCCCCACCAATATGGAGCAGACGGGGAAGAGGAGCTGGGAGGAGCCCGCCTGGATTGGTTCATCCCCACGGGTACTGAACCATGACATGAAGTCCACAGTTAGCAGGTCTCTGCAGTCTCTGCCCACTTCCTCACATGCTTTTGAACCAGGTGAGGAAAAGTGACCTTTAAAAATGAAGTTAAATGTGTCCCACATCATTGTCTCTTATGTCTTTGTCGTGTAATATTATGCAATTTTTACCGGCTTAGACTCTCAGCCAGCTGTCATTTATCTGTTGACAGACAGCCTATTTGGAGGATTCTTGCTCTTCCTTTACAGTGGGTGTTGGCTCTCTGTGGTGCAGTAGTTAGTCAGCCAGATGTTTTGTATATTAGTTTGATATAATGTAGTTGAACCTTTTTTCTTTTCTTTTTTTTTGTTATTTCTCATATACTGTAGAAGCCTCTTAATTTAGTACTTGTAGATTAATATTTTAAAAACAAACCCATGCCTCTCCTGCCTTTTTCAACTTCACCTGCTACCTCTCCTTCAAAAGTCCTTATTTTTAAATGGTGGAAGAGGGAAGGTCACACAACTTTCCTGCACCTATGCAAGAACATTTATCACAAATGTAAATTTGAACTTCTAATCTCCTCAGACTGTCTGCGGAGGGCAGTGGGTCGATCTGCTTTGGGAGGCAGCGGTGCCACCCAGTCGGACCTGCAGCGGGCCCGTATGCGTCTGTCTCTGCAAGAACATCTGTGGGAGTTCTACCAAAATAATGTGAACATCCCCGCTGAGGAGCAGGCTGTGGCAAGGAGGGCAGCGCTGGACATCTGTGCCGAACTCCGAGTGTTCCTTCACGCCAAACTGCCTGACATGCCGCTCAGAGAGATGTACCTGAGTGGCAGTCTGTATGACGACCTGCAGGTGAGACGATGCATCCATTTGGTTCTACTTTTAAGACGATATAGTTGATTCTTCGTCTCTCTATTCATCACAGTTAGTTTTGTGTAATTTTGAGAAAATATTTGGCTTGTAAAAGTTCAGTTTTATCCCCTTCCTCCATCTTTTAGGTGGTGACAGCAGACCACGCGCAGCTCATGGTGCCTCTTATCTTGGAGAAGAACCTGTGGTCGTCCATCCCCGGGGAGGACACCATCATGAATGTCCCAGGTTTCTGGCTTATCCGCAGGGAGAATTTGGAGTATTTCCCACGGAACAGCAGCTACTGGGACCGCTGCATGGTCGGTGGCTACCTCTCCCCTAAATCAGTCCTCGAGGTCTTCGACAAGCTTGTGGCAGGCTCTATCAACTGGCCGGCCATAGGGAGCGTCCTCGACTACATCATTCGTCCTGTGGTTCCCTCTGAGACACTGACCCTGGAGGTGCAGTACGAAACGAACCGGAAACTGTACGTGGACTTCCTACCATTACTCGTGATGGAGGACGGAACCTCGCTGATCGCCAAACCTCATCGACTCGCTGCAGAGCGCCACGAAAACCTGTGGCGGCAGAGCTTCCGTGTAGCTGAGACGGCACGACTGAGGGCCCTGGACCAGGAGGACGGAGGCTGCCGATGCACCTGCCTGAAGCTGGCCAAGACCGTGTGCAAGCTTAACCCCGCCCTCAACCGGCTCAACGCCAGCCAGCTCACCAATGGCATCTTGTTGCTGTGCGAAAAAGAAGGCGACTGGACGCAGGAAGCACTGGCTGACCGGTTCCTCCAGCTGCTACGAGCGCTTGTGGGACACCTAGAGGCCGGGAGGCTGCCGTGCGCCCTCAGCCCTAAAGTTAACTTATTCTGTGAGCTGACTGAACTGGAAGTGGACGAGCTGGGCTACACACTCTACTGCGCCCTCTCTGATCCTGAGGGGCTCCTGAGAACTGCCGTGGAAGAGCCGCAAAACAACCCTGAAAACAACCCTGAAAACCTCGTGTAAGAACGGCGCTGCACAGCAACACGGTGACCACCGTTTTGTGGGCAATAGTGACCTCGAGCCATAAAGAAGAAAAAAATAAAAAACTGCATGGAATCGTCTGAAACACTCTGCCCCTTCAGTCTTAAACACCATCAGTGAGAAAATGTAATACACACAGTAGCAGTTGCTAAGTGTTGAGATCTCTACGAGTCTCGACACGAAAGCTGTATGTGGTGTGATCATGCAAATACAATTTTAATCTCAGATGAGAGTGAAGGCCAATTGGAGTTCATGGCTCTCACTTAAGCCATTGTATTAATGAAGTTGAGGGTAGACTTGCTGTTATACATTGGGGTGGCGGTATTGCACTCGGCATTGGTTGATCCATGTCAAAATAGAAGGGGAAGACGGTATGTACGTCCGCATCATATTTGAGCTCTTTTTAACGTGTTAGAGTTTTAGGCGGTCCAATGCAATTAAAAGTAGTTCGCTCTGTTTTGAGATGGGTCCACAGCACTGTGTCAAGGGATAGACTGTATTATTGATTGTGTGTATGCCAACCCAAATCTAATAAATTGTTCATCAGCCTAAAGAGACGAGCGAGCTGTCATTTCATGCTCCTTTTTTGTCGTCACATTAAATACTTTTTGTGTTTTCATAGAGTTCAGTTTTGAACGCAAGGTTTTGTAAGAACTTCATTAATACAGTGGCTGCGTATGAGATTTATGAATGCTTTCCAGGAATCTGCGGAAACAAACATTCGGCTGTGATTGGAATGCGTGCATGCGTTATCTACCTGATCTAGACATTAAACGGGGGGAATATACAACTTGTATTTGTAACACACCATTCAACTATGAATCCGATGTACAACTGAATATAGATCCATAAATGGAACGTGCTGCCATTTATGGAAAATGTGATGTTTCTCATTTGTTGGTGATCATGAAATTCAAACAATACAGCACCACCATTTTCTCACGCACCCATTTTGGCAAGAACGGAAAATATTTCCATGTGACTGTGTGTCTGTCTAACACAGAGCTGCTCTTTGTTTGTTATGAAAAGGAGGTTTTGTTCTTGAGTCTCGCATGTGTGGCTTTGGTTGCCAGGTCTGGTGAGCTTTATCTCATTTTAAAGAAAAACTTTTACGACCTCCATCTCGGGTTATTTTTGCACTGTCAAAATGTTAGTAAGTTGGTCCAGAGTGTCTCAGTAGGACTTTCTGAAAGTGATTTGTCTACTGGTTTTTGCTTCAATTTAAATCCCAGTTTCCTCACACTTATTACCATCAATATTTACATAATTTTTTTTTTTTTTTCCAACATTGGTTGCATACACCAACACCACTGGCTGGACACTTCAGGTTTTTCAGCTACTGTCCCTCTGCAGTTTGAGATGTCCATTACCCACAACACACTGCTGTAAACATGGTACTAACGTTCGTCTTTTGGTGAATTAGTCTCAGCATTAACTTCCTGCTCTGAAGGCAGTTCAAGCATGGAGCCTGTTACATCTGTAGTTTGGTATCGGTGTCTGTGTGCACACGTGCACATTAAACCCTTCTCTTATAGGTGCCCTGCCGAGAGCAGGTAGGCCGACATGAATCAGTGCAGTACACTAGGAAATGTAAGTTCCGTACATGAAGGCTTGTGATGCTCCCGTCAAGTCTACGTGTATATTTATAGATTACAGGTGCTAATCTTTTACATTGTGATCTGATTGAGAGGGATCTACTCACAGATCCTGTTATATAACAGCAGCTTCGATGTCCAAAGTTTCTGATGCTAGATGAGCCTGCCGCAGTGCAGGTGGAGTCAATAGAAAAATAGCTGCCAGACTGTCGCGCGGAGCTCGTGCCCCTCTTTGAAATGACTACACAAAACAATCTCACGCTTGCTTTTTGTTTCTCACTTTTAGCCTTAGAATGAAAAATAAATGCAGTAATAATGGAGCAATTTCCCTTCAATCCCCAGCCCTCTGTTTATATAGTGTACTATATGGAGGGATTTGGGTTTATAGTTCTGTGATTCAGTTAATCATCCAGACAACGGAGAAACAGGTGAATATTTTTGTATTTATTGTACATTTGTAACCAAAAAAAAGAAAAAAAAAAAAAAAGCTGGATAGTTTATTTGCATTCAATACAACATGTAAAGTACCACTTATTGTGCTTCATTAAGTGCTTTGTTCTGAATATAAAATGAATCCACAGTAAATCTGTTTGCATATGAAGCATCTTCCTTTGCAGACATAGTTCACGACTGAAGGGAGGAGAGTCACTGTGCCATGTTTGTAATGTTGTGAAAAGAAAAACCCAAAGTAGATGACTACCTCTACCTGGTGGAGGTCATACTAGCCATATGCTTTGTTGCATGTTGTGTATTTCCCCCCAGCTCCCCCCCCTTAGTTCAGCTCTGGAGTTGAACGTTGCACCACTTTGTATACTTCCATTAAATATTACAAATGACAATTATGTAAGTTTTGTTTTGTCTTTCTAACAATGCAATACACTTTTTTAATTTATTTTAATACACAAATGTAAAAGCATCCATTCAAATTTAACAAAACAGTTAAAGGTTTATTCAGTAACATTTGGTAATAAAAATTCACATTGAAACATCCGAGATATCTTCAGTGTACTCAAGAATCTTAAATTATAATATCTATTATAAAGACATTGGGGGCTGGAAATGTTCATAAGTTGGGAATGAAACAAAATTACACATTTAGTTGCATTTGTTCCCGCCCCCAAGCATCTACAGTGCAGAAATGTAACCAAAAATATATCAAAATGCATAGCTGTGATTGAATCCTGCCATATCAAAAGATGGAGCTCAAACACAAAAGCAGTTTCACAGAAAGTGTGGGAAGCAGTCCCTTTGATCAAAGCATCTACACTACATTTTAAATGTGGGGAAATGGCTAATGTGTCCACATGTAAACCTCGTTATTCTAAGCAGATGTGAGACATTCATGTGGCAAGCCAGGCTTTGAATCAAATGCTTGCGATTGCTGCAAATGAAATAATGCAACATTGATGATTAAATTTAGCTTTGCTGGGTGCGACCGTGAAAGTCAACGGACCACTAGAAATGAGAAGTGCAACACGTCACACAAACGGTGTTCAGCGAACTACTTGGCGAGGGCGAACCCCACGCGATCGGCGTTCCTGTCGAACACAGTGTAGTACTTCCCGATGAATACATCTCCCAGGATCCACAGGGGCCCTGCAGGAGGCGGGATGTCCATGGCCATGAAGCCGGATAGACAGATTTCTTTACCCAGTTGAGACTCCTGCGTCAAAAGCAAAAAAATTGTTTAAGTTTCGCAAGGGTTGCTGAAAAGAAAGACAGTACTCACATGTACATTAAGAGTTACTGGTCACTGTTGATTGTTGCTCCTCTCATGGGCCTTACATTAGCTCCAGCTGAGCTACGTTTGTCATTCTACATACGGACAAGGGAGAATTGTATTAAGAGCTTTTTTTTGTCAACTTATCCTTTAATATCAGTGGCTTTGTGTCCATATGCATTTAAGACAAACTCAAGTTATATAGATACACTTGTACCATCTAATGCAGGCCAAATCTCGATACACCAGGGAGACAGAATATTAGAAACCCGTCAATAATGCAGGTGGTGGAATATCAATTTACTCAAGTACTCACTTTAAAAAAAATAAAGTTTTACTTTACTTGAGTATTACTTTCTAAACTATTTTGATCGTTTAAGTCACATTTTCTGAAGTACTTTTAATACTTTAAGTACATTTTCCCAATTATACGTGTAACATTTACTTGTTAGTAGTAAAGTAACTGGTCCAAAGCAAAAACATTAGTGTAGATTACTTATTATCTGGTTGTCCCAAAAAAAATCCCTTAAAACTCTTCAGTTGATTCAAAATGCTGCGGCACGAGTATCAACAAGAACTAGGAAACAAGATCATATTAGTCCTGTATTAGCTGCTTTGTACTGGCTCCCGGTAAAATATAGAATAGAATTCAAAATCCTTCTCCCGACCTACAAGGCGATTAATGGTCAGGCTCCTGTTGCCCTGGTCCTGCCTGACACCAGGAAGCCTTGACATCCCCCTGGATCCATCTTTTTTTATATATACCATCGTATCATGTTTTCTGTCGCATAGATTGTCCATGCTGTATTTTTAACTATGCTGTTTGTTCTGTACACACGTCACCTATTGCACATCTGTCCGTCCTGGGAGAGGGATCCCTCCTCAGTCTCTCCCTGAGGTTAATTCCATATTTCCCCCACTAATTGTGGGGTATCTTTTAGGGAGTTTTTCCTTGTGCAATGTGAGGGTCTAAGTACAGAGGGTGTCGTACCCTGTACAGGCTGTAAAGCCCACTGAGACAAATGTATAATTTGTGATATTGGGCTATATAAATAAACTTGATTTGAATACTTCTTCCACCACCAGGATAGCATCTGTTGAAATAACTAAAAAAAAATAAAATAAATAAAATACAGCCCCCATGTTAATCAATTAAGGAACAAGCCACCCAGTGCAACGCTGGGACTAATTGATGAGTTCTATAATATAAATCAATGGAGCTCTATGGCAGAGAGGAATAGGCTACATTAGGCTTTCGTTACTCATGTTATAAATGGATCAATGCTTTGTTACAGTCACAGGATTAGTTTACAATAAGAAAACTACCTTCATGACATAATCCTCTCCTGTCAGGTTAAACATCTTCCCTCCGATGGTGAAGGAGATGACGGGGAGAGATGGGATCCTCTTACAGTCGATCCAGTACTGCAGGAGGGAGAGGACAATATGCAGCGATGATCAGGAAACTACAGTGATCAATTCCTCTAGTGATGGTTTATAAAAAATAAAATTTTAAAAAGTTACATCTGGGATACAAGGGTGCAACTAAAGGCATCATGTCTTCTGTCAAATAGCTTTTGTTTTACACGCGTCAGCTCTACCTCTCCCATCAGCAGGGGCAGCGCTCCGATGGCTTTCTGCAGCGCTCGGACTTCCACCACAGGTCCTACGATGAGGGACGTTCCTGTGTCCACAATAGCCTGGCAACCAGCTTTGCAGACCGTCAGCTGCTTGCCAACTCCAATTCTGCAGGGCGGGTTAGAGAGGGAGCAGCAGGGCGGGAAGAGACAAAAGGGCATTAGTTTGACAACATTTGGTTTGGTATTTGCGAGCCCTCGTTCACACTTGCAATGCTTTGTGTGAGGAGGCTCTGGGTGTAGAAAACTCTAAAAATATGATACTTCTGTTTGATTCATTTATTAATGTGAGGAAGGTGACACAACGTGGGGTATAAAAGCTGAGCGAATGCACCAACAAGTTTTCCAAAATCGGTGAAAAGACCATTTTTTCCAATTACCAGGTAACAAAAAAAAGGGAACGCATCATAGCAAAGAGTGAGAATTGTACACAGAACAGAAAGTGCGTCAACCTCGACTGCACTTCAGTTCTTTAATACAATGAAGCCACAAAAGGTTTGCTCTCACCCGCCCATCTCGATCTGCCAGTAGGCCTTTCGTGTGACATTGACATAGTACAGGTCTCCCGTGTAGTACTGAGGGTCCGTCCCACCCAGCATCAGCTCTCCTCCTACCTCTGCTTTTGGGTCTCTTATTAAAAAATAAATAAATTTAAAAAAAAAAAAAGGGACATGGTGGACAGAAGCATAACTTGGTGTTAACAAAAAATAAATAAATAAAAAACAACCAAATGTGCTAACTCATTTAAATATATTCCATGCTTCTTCTGTCAGACACCAACCTGCTTATGTAGAATGAGAAAATGTTCTGGGGCAGCAGCTTGGCAGCCATGACAGTGTCAAACACCGGGGTGATGTGACCTACTGATATGGAGGGGTAGGCCATGCCCAAGACCCCATCGAACCGTGCCACTGCAAATACGATGCCGGGCTGTTTCACCGCTTCACCAAACTGCTGGCTCGGAACAGGCAGATCTGCAACCTACAAGCGGTAGTGCGACGTCAAAAGCAATAGAAAAGAAGTCTTTTAAAAAAAGGGAAACTTTGACGATTTCCACGTCATCGGGTCTGACCCTCGGTCGGGGAATAAGCGTGGACCTACAGGCGCCAGTAACACAGCGGGGAGCCAAACATTGTTCATTTGCACAGACCACCCACAGAATACATAGCCTTGGTGGAAAATCAGCAACGTTTCCCCTTTAATGAAATGATAGGAACGGCGTGACCACCAAAACTGAGGAATGCGGTTAAACAGAAGGGCTATGTGAGTGAGCGTTTCCCAAACTCACAGAGACGGTGTCCCCGCTGATGAAGCCAGACAAGCTGCCTCTGCCGTACCGGAGGGCGAAGGCTGTGCCATTCTGAACGAATGTGCTCGACTTCTTCGAGTTGTAACGATGATGAATCCCTAATGAGAGGGGACAGTCGATCAGAATGAAAATGTTAAGAGTTTGTGGATTTAGAAAACAGATAGAAACAGAGCAGATCACAGTTTGAAGCAGAGCCAGAGGGGAGACACAGGCCCCTGGAATCTGATTGGCCACCACTGGTGTCCAGAAGGTGATAGCTAGTTGGCTTGTTGGTATCAGAACCTTAGTATGAAGTGACAGTGAACATTTGTTGTTGGAAGGAAGGAGAAAAAACACAAATAAACACGAAACAACTACAAGACACAGTTGTTCTGTGTCTCTTAAAGTCTGGGGGTGTCCCCATCCAGAAGTTACTATACCCATCACTAAACAGAGCTGATGGTAGATCAAATCTTGTACAGTATTGTACTGTGATTTGACTTGTACAGTTAAGTTACTTATACACCTGTGAATGAGTATTACTCAACACAATTAATGGAAATTACACTGAAGAAGTGAAAATTAAAAAAAATTAAGAAGTGTGATATTTTAGTCAATACAGATTGGTAGATAAAGCGAGTGTGTTCCAGGAAGTGTCCAACATATACACTTATATAGAGCATGCTGAATGAGTCAGTTCCCCAAACTCACAGCAGGCCACGTCGAAGAAAGTGCAATGAATGGAGGGGACCCAGAGGTTGGAGGAGCCAGTGTCAAACAGCACTGTGAAGCTCTGTGGAGGCGTGCCAATGCTGATCAGCCCATAGTACTGGGCCTGAGGAGAGAAAAGATAACAGAGAATCAGAAGAAAGAGTAAGTGTAGGCATTTTTCACATAAAACTTTAAAAACATTCACAGGTGTAACTACTAACATAGTTTGAACGGGTGCATTTGATCTGCAAGTAAACGCTTCTTGTAACTTTGAAACGATAAAGTTGTTCACTCAGCTCCATAAAAAAAAAAGCCAGAACTTAAGTTAACATACAGGAATAAAAAGGCAGAGTAAACTGTATAAATTCCATGTCAACCTCATTACAAGTTAAAACATATTATACAAACAATCCAGCAAAACAACATTCCTCTTTTACGGTTAAAGACCCACAGATTTGGAAAACCCTGCCATTACAAATAGAAACATTATCAGATTTGAAAACGTTTAATACTGGCAGCAAAACTATGGTTTAAACAAAAGGCAAATATGTATAAACTGAGATGCACGTTTTTAAAATACTATACATATTTTAATAAAAGTTTACTGTAGTGGTCTGTTTTGTTGCCTGTATAAGAATGTTGAAATTGGCTAACACACACACACACACACACACACACACACACACACATACAGTAAATGCAACAATGCCTATATGTAATGTCCCTTTCAAATACATTTTAAAAAAAAAATACATTTAAAAACATTGGCAAAAAAACCCAACAATATTAGAAGTCAACCCATGATATCGTGGGTGCCCAAGTCTAATATTTACTTCATCATTCCCTCCTGTGTCTCACTGGCAATACTGCTCAAATATTTAACTTTTATTACCCACAGTGCAATTAAAGTTATACTGCATTATACGTACATCCATGAAGTTAGTCAGCCTCTCTGCGGGCACCTTGGGGGAGGGAGAGCTGTCCGGGGCTCCGCTGCTCCTCGACAAGGCTCGCAGCTCCTCCAGAGACAGCCCATTGTCGCTCATCAGGCGGCGAACACTTCTGGTTTTATGAAGGGGAACTCTGAAATGAGGAGTTATTGAATTAAACATACCGGGAACAACCGTGCGCGCGGAAGCGTCCCGGCACAGAGCGCTCGTGTGTACTTTTACGCAAAACGTGTACCTGTACAAACTGTGGAGCTATGTTTAAACATCGTTTTAAAGTGCATGTCATCATTGCAGGGAACACTTTGAACACTGATTGGCAACAGGTGCGGTTTCTGGAACAAAACAAGGAAGTTGACACAAGCGCGCGAGCACACATTAACCTGCAGTGAAGCTCACGCGCATGCTGCTGTGAAGTGATACGTTGGGCTTGAAACGTAATAGCATCTTACTCCAAGTGTCAAAACATTCAGTATTTACCTGAAGATGGCGGCGCTCTGTGTTATCAGCAGCGCCCCGATGATACAAAACACCTCCAGCCGTGTCATGTCCGCGAGTTAAAACAGCACGCGCTTCACTATCGTCTTCCGCTACTCGCGAGCGCACAGACGCAGGCAACTTTCAACTGACGCAGAAAGTTGAGTGAAAAAGCTTAGGCAATGTCCACGTTTACTCGGTTCCCCCCCGTTATGCGGCTCAGTGATTGGAGGACAAATAACGAGCAAGGCGTTGTGATTGGTGGAAGCGGATGGCCGTCATCTGGCATTACAACCCGACGCACGAGGTCGCTGCAGGGTCACGGGATGTGTTGGGACTGTTTAATGAAAGGTAGGGAGGGCACTTATTAGCACGTTGGGTTCATGTTTGAATCTTCATCTGAGAAAAAAAAACGTGTCATCTAATAGAAAGCATTCTTTTAAAAGTTTACTGCAAACCGCTCCTCAGAGAATCTACAAACCTAAGACAGACTGCTCACAGATAATTAAGTTCAGTAAAGCTACAAATGTCGGTGTGCTTTTGGCCTCGGCTTAATCGAATCTTGCACTTTTGGTGAAGAATGACTTTCATTTGGGAAGCCTAATGAATGACAATGCCACCCCACCTAATCAAATTAAAGAGGTACTCCGGTGGTTCAGGGTTGCAATTCCATTACGTTTGGGCCCTGTGAGAAACAGATTCTAAAAATATTTTAGTATCTAATTAAAAGTAGGAGAAAATGACTCAAGTGGTGTCATATGAGTCATCTTTAGCTTGGACTTGGAGACATTTATAACAGCAACCCTGCATTGCAAATTGGGGTCCAGTGTGTTTGGGGTTTGACCTGCAGTATATGCTGCTGGACGAAAAGTCAGGATATTTTACAAGTGTTTTTCAAATCGGTCTCTCAGAAATCCCCCAATTGGTGTACGCCTTCAAAAGTATTTGCATCAAATTCCAAGATGAGATAACTCTGAGTACGTCACAGTTTATTTTTTCAGATATAAGAAAGTCCCTACCAGGGCCAAAAAAAATATTAACAATAATAATTAAAAAACAAAAAAATATATATAATTATTTTTCTGTGTATATGCTTGTATGGTGAATATAAAGCTAGAGCCATTTTACGAGGGGGGTGCGTCAAAATGTATTAAGAAAAAACATGTTAATTAGGGAACTTTAGAGGTGCTTGTAGACATATTTTGTTATCTTTGGACCGAACCAGGCTAGCTTTTTCCCTGCAGTTTTTATGCTAAGCTAACCAGCTGCTGGCTCTAGCGTCACTTTACCATTTGGTATCAGTCTTCTCTCCTAATTTTTGTCAAGAAAGCGAATAAGCTTATTTCCCAACTCTTTCAAGAACAGACACAATATGTCAGGGGCTGGTGTCGCTTTCTGGAGCACTCAGTAGCAACATGCATTTATAAATGATAAACAGTTTCAAATCCAAACCACAGCAAATTCAGTTCATGAGATGAGTCATCGAAGCCGTCTTTCAACACACCGCTCTTTCTGCAGGCCGATGACAAAGCGTCAAAGCATTCACAGATAAGGTGAAAAAAGAGACACTCACTCGACCCGTTGGACGAGTTTTAAATGAAATCCCGAACACAGGAAGCACAATGGCATAGAGACTGACTGACGTATACACAAAAAAATCTGTCCGCCGTCCGTCATCATCATTCAGACATTGAGCTGTTGACAATAAGAAAAGCGGGTCCCTCACAAGGTAAACCATTAAACTTTAGGGGTAAGACTGGGTATTTGGTTATGGTTTGGTTTGGTTTTGTTTTAAGGTTGGTGTTTGAGCATGGAGTGGTGATGGGGTTAGGGTAAGCTTCAAGTGAAGGAATCAATGCAATATCCTCATAGCTGACGATGACAAGCGCTTGCGTGTGTGTGTGTGTGTGTGTGTTTGTGTTTATGTCTGAAAGAACAGAGTCGACATATTTTGACCTTCTTCCCACTTGTTGTTTATGTAAATGAGAAGTTTGTCGGGAATAAGATACACCCACCCCTTTTTACTGTCTCTCTGGTGAGTTGCAGGGAAACACCTTTAGGCCTATTTACTGGACGACAGAAAGAGAGAGAGGCATCAATGGAATCTGTGAGATTATAGGCATGTAAACGCATTGGGAGACTCGTTGAGTCATTTCACACTCTGGATCCACAACTAAAGGATTAATGAAAATAGATAGGACTCATATCCGATACAGTGGAACATGATGGTAAGAATCAGCTCTTTCTATTGTGTAGAAAAACAGTCAAATAAATGTTTTAGAAAAGAGTTTGGTCTGAAGAACACATGACAGAGAGACTGTAATTATCAAGGGTGTAACTTGCTTCTCCCTTCACTGTCATTCAGATATTGAGAAAGGTGAGGTGATGTCTTACATGTGAGTCGCATGCAGAGGTGGAATATAACTAAAAGTACAAAAAGTAATTATGCAGAAAATTCTCATTTCAGAAAAACCTGTAATATCTCTGGATTATGGTAATACGTTCATGTTGCATCACTATTAGTATCATTGAGGTTGTACTTCTATTTTAATTGAGTATTTCCATTTTGTGCTACTCTATACTTCTGCTGCTCTGCATTTTGGAAGCCGATGTTGTACATTTATCGGACAATATGAGTTACTTTGCGGGTTTCCGATTATTAATAGAAAATATAAATCAACTAATACATTATTTATGTAATTATAAATTAATTAATTAAGCTGCAGTGTAGTTGAAATTCTCCCCAGTAGTGCTACAACATTAGTGCATCACTAAATATAATCCAGTGATATTATATATACGTTTTTCTGGAATGGGAAATTCTGCATAATGAGTACTTTTACCTTTGGTACTTTAAGTATATTTTGATGCCAATACGTATATACTTTTACTTTTACGATTTGGAATGTAGGACTTTACATGTAACCAGTGGTCAAAATACTCATTACAAGTAAACGTCCTGCATTTAAAATCTAATTTAAGTAAAAGTACAGAAGTATTATCAGCAAAATGTACTTAAAGTATCAAAAGTAAAAGTACTCATTCTGGAAAAAAATGCCGTCCATTTGTGAAATATTATTATACACGGTATGACATTATTAGATTTTACTGTTGTCTGACTCACAAAGTGTTCATGCCTAGGACTTTCTTTATTACTTTTACCTCTTTGTACCTCAAACAGTTATTCTAGTGGTTTAATATTAAGTAATGCATTTCATTAAAAAAGCATTATGTGTTTTTTTAATACAATATCTTAGTCTGAAAAGTAATTTAAGCTGTCAAATAAATGTAGTGGGGTAACAATACATTTCCCTCTGAAATGTAGTGGAGTGGAAGTATAGAGTAGCAAAAAATGGAAATACTCAAGTAAAGTACTAGTAACTCAAAATTGTATCGTACTTGAATAAATGTACTTAGTTACTTTCCACGACTGCTTGTGACGGTATTGTTACTTTTACTTAAGTACACGATCTGACTACTTTTTTCACCACTGGTTGCAGTGACCACCGACTCACTAAATACATTTTATAACTCGTTCATATCTTGAGCTCTGTAAATGAAGAAGTTACAGAATCAATCAGCCTCTTAGATTTTGGCCTATGTATTAAAACGTTAACTTAAAATGAAATCACAGCTTCCTTGTACATTCAGAGCAACCATGAGACAACAGTTTAACATAATAAACCAATGATATGAATGTGAATGCAGCAGTGCATATTGCGCCACATGTGTTATGAACACAACTTGTGTCTAATCAAATATTTGCCGCTGAAAAGCACCGATTGCTCGTCAGCTGTGTGTGTTTCCTGTATACCTTCCCATCAGGAAGGCTGAAATTGTTTTTGTAACACAACTTTCTCAATGTATTGCAATCATATTGTTGTCTTTGGTTGATTGCCAGCGCTTGAATCTTATCGCATAAGTGCATGCCACATAACTGATGACCTTGTCTGCTCACAGATCATCCAAAAGAAATACGATTCATAGTCTTGCTAAGCAACTCCATGTAGACGTGCATATGATTTATTCTAGCATAAATGGCCAACAACGCTTTCAATATTTTATGCTTTTGTTTTACACTGCTCTGGATTAGAAAAAGGGATTTTGTCTGAAATCAGCACAATTGATAAACTGAAACAACGACAGATACATTACACCTTTCTCACAGCAGACATTTTGACTTGTCATAGTCAGTTGTATTATTATTATTAGTATTATTTCTAAACATCATTAAAGCCTAATTCATAAATTGTCAACATTGGTCTCCTGCTAAAAGTATGTTAACCAAGACTGGATTACTTACCGGGTGAAGCGGGCCCCGAATATGTGCCACCTGACTTCATTCATAAAAAAATAAATCAAAATCTAGTTTGAGCGTTATGCTTATATTTAGCATTTTACTAAATTAATTCGTTTTTTTAATTGAAATTACAGTACAGTAAACCTGGGGCCACCATTGGGATACCAAACACAATACTAGAAGTGACCTCCGCCATGACGTTTCCCCTAGTGAATAACATTACCGTATGTAGGCTGTGATTCAGATCCACTCCAAAATGTAATGAGTTCTTCCTTTTCTTACCTATCTGCAGCCTTCCACCAAGAACTCATTAAATGAACATCGTCCCAGTAGTGTGTTAGACGGCACGAGTAGCACGATCAGAATCCAGAACCCGTACAAAGACATGAGGGATATGTGTCGTAATCATTTACTCAAATGTGTTGAGGGCTTTGAGTTGCTGAGGGGCAGATATTGCAGTCTATTTTCTGTGAGAGATAACACCTGCTTTTATGTTTGGAGACAAAAGGGTTACAGGAAATGAAAGCCCGGCACTTCCTTGTTTTCATATACTTAGAGAAAAGAAGAGACACACTGCACTTGTAGCAATTGAAAACAAATCATTGGCTGTTTGGCAATAATAGTTCTTATATTAGATAGTTAATTTCTATCACTATTAAACCCTATAGCCGCCCAAACCCCCCAGGACAAAGTGCTCGATGAAGTCCACCATCACCACCTCCTATGACGTCCCACCGCCGCCCTACGAAGACATGGATGCAGCGATGGTAAACACGAGTTCCTGTTAAAGCAGTGGTCCATCTGAACGCATGAATTGCTGAATGGTTTGTAGTGCGTCCGCTGGTATTTTTTCTGGAGACGCTCAGAGTGGTGTAAAAATAGAAATCCCACGACTTGAAATTCCTGGTACAGACTTGATGACTTTCCTTTAAACTCTCCATTGTCATTATTTATCAGAATCAGAAATCCTTTATTAGTCCCACAGCGGGGACATTTACATGGTTACGGCAGAAAGGTAAAAAAAGGATACAATAAAAACACTACAATTAAGTGGATGGTTGAGTAGGTAAGTAAAGTGGTGAACAATAGTAACAATGGATAGTAAGTGTAATAGTAATCTGTTATGTATGCTCGTTAGCTGCTGTTCTCATGCATTTATAGACTTACGTGTTTTTTTTTTTTGGTGTTGTTGTCAGCCTGCTGTCACAGATGGAAGCCAGTCAGAGGTCAAATTCAAGCCTGTACCTCGTCCCAGGTCTAGAATACAACCAAAGTCCCAGCATAACAACAACAACAACACTGTTGACTCTGCAGACACAACTAGCGTCACAACCAACGCAGAGGAGGTGAGTGCTGATATTGTCTCTAAGATTGTCCCAGCACGTATTAACTAGCATGCATTCATTTTGTCATGTCCTTCTGTCGTCAGAGCTCCCAGCCCAGTGAGTATCCTGCGGACTATAAGACGCCTCGCTCTGTTCATCCTCCTCCCAGACCGCCGCTGAGCAAATATATGACCTCTGGAAAACCCACAGCAGCAGTTGACGGAGGCAATCACTATATGACTTCAATTTATGACCCAACTGTGAGGGCTTATCATGTTTTAAACAAAATAATGAGCTTCATTTTACTCCTTAAAGGATTGCTGCGTGTGTGTTATTACTAGAAATATGACTCGTCTTAAAGGAATAGTTCGATATTTTGGGAAATATTATTGCTGAGAGTTGGGCGAGAAGATCAATACTACTCTGCTCTCTTGAGGTCTTTTTCCAGTGAGGTCGCCAGTTTTTGTACGGATGACAGAAATGAGATATGACATATGAATTTAGGAGCTTTAGACTTTTACCTTTGGACAGAGCCAGGCTAACTATAACGGATGGATATGAGATTGGTATTGATCTTCTTGTCCTACTCTCTGCAAGAAAGCGAACGAGCAACTCAAAAAAAAAAAAATTCTTCCAAAATTTGTTCTCATCGGAATGTTTTTAGCAAGATAAATGTGTGTTGTTGTTATTTTTAAATAACGATTTTTATGATGCAAAATGTATCCAAAATTAATTCAGGATACAACTAAACAACTTAATATATACCACTTTATTTATTTTTCAAACATGGTGTGTAAGATTAACTTAAGACTATAGGAGATCAGGCATATTTGTCCCCTTTTAAAAAGCACAAAAAATATGCTTTTACTTAATTAATGCCTTGCTGTGTATGTCTAATAATCAATTCTATTGTTTTATTTTAAAATCTTATGCTATTGACCACTCCAACTTAGTTTATTGATAATTTAATTTTTAATAATGGTTTTATTTTATTGTCATTTTATTGGATACTGTTTTTATTTAGCTGCTGTGAGGCACTTTGTAATTCTTTTGTTTAAACGTGCTTTACAAATAAAATGTATTATATTGTAAATGTATTATTATTATAGCTTACTTCCTCCTTCTTCATTTCTCTAATAGCCTCGAGCTGTGGATACTGACAAAATAAAATCTCCTCTGCGGCCTGACCGACCCCCTCTTCCCTCCTATTACAACAAACTTTCTACAATGACGATCCAATCCAAGGTAGAGCTTAACGTGTTTCACTGCCTCCAAACCTTCTTTAAGACACATCTGAAAGTGACTGACAGACATTTCTCAGTTTTCCCAAATATATATATTATATATATATATGAATATATATATTTTATATACATATTTATATTATATATACATATTTATATTATATATATATATACATATTATATGTATATATATATATATTTTATAGACATATTAATATTATATACATATATATATATATATATTATATATATACTGTATATATATAATATATATATATATTATATATATAACTAGACATTGATGAGGATCAGGATCAGGATCAGGATCAGGGTTAGGATCAGGATCAGGATCAGGATCAGGGTTAGGATCAGGATCAAGATCAGGATCAGGGTCAGGATCAGGATCAGGATCAGGATCAGGGTTAGGATCAGGATCAAGATCAGGATCAGGATCAGGATCAGGATCAGGATCAGGATCAGGATCAGGATCAGGGTTAGGATCAGGATCAGGATCAGGTTACACTGGACTGCTTAGCTTTCCCATAAGACAATCTGGCAACTGAATGTGGACTAGTATAAACGCTGCTGAGGTAATCAGTGAAATGGGAAGCATGTGAGCTGGGGAGGGAGCAGGCCAGGTGGTGGGACTGGGTAATGAGAGGACAGGTAGGTGTGGATGGGTCTGAAATGACAAGACTGTTGTGCACATTGACAGCCAGGCAGAATACTAAGTGAAGAATACAGCGAGCTCAGGGAGAAGTTGTGACACTCAGTGTTCTTTGCGTTTGGGCAATAAAGAAATACTCCGTTCAAACATCATCAGCAGGAAAGTTCATCGACCAGTATGAAGTGAAGTGCACCAGAAGTGTTGGAATGCATTTATTTTTTGGGTTATTCAACCACATTACTTTGGTTTTTCAGGCCACAGAAAGCACAGACAGACCTGCAGTTCCTCCTCGACTCGGACAGCCCACCCTCCCCCACTCTGCCTCGATGTATGAAACCTTACCTCCACAGGTATGAGAGCCACAGACTACAGGTGATAAACCAGGCTTGGACCGGTGCCAGAAACACTAACAAAAGGTGCAGAAGCACATGCGTTTGTCACGTTGTCATGGAAAATCAGATGCGTAACGCTTCGCTGTGTGGAATGCAGATGATGGTGGGGCCGGCCCAAGTTTGTGCCCTTAACAGAAAATGACATCCTTTGTTGCACCAAGTTGATCTTGCTTGGGCGGATTTTGAGACAATGGGAAAAGGCCCCACCACCTCTCCCACATGGGAGCGAGACACACAGACGTTTATCGTTCATTAGCTTCTTTTTGTTGTTGTTTTGTGTCTCTTTGTGGTCATCTGGGCGTGAAGAAGACACAAAACCATTCATCTATTCACAGTGTACTCTAGAGAAATGTTGTCTTTGCGCATTGGACTTGATGAACTTCACCTTCTTTGTCTATACAGACCAGACCACCGCCGCCTTCTTTCACCCCGCCACCCCCACCTTCAAACGGGACACCATCAGAGCCCCTGTACAGTGAGATAGAGAACTGCCGCCCCTACCTGGACGTTCTACCAGAGGATGTAGATGAGATGGTGAGAGAGACAACACACGCACACACACAGATATAGACAATGGTATGCTTTCATTACATTCTGATTCATTAATCTATGTCCGTTAAACACTACTAGACCAAAGAGAGGCCGACACATCACTACCAGACTTTCAGCTCCGCTTCTCCTCAACAGGACACAGAGGTACGGCTCTCAACAGTTCACTGGCTCCGCTCCTTCATCTGCAAATAAACTGCGATTTGGCACAATTTCATTTTTGAGCGGGTCTTATGAATACAATCTATTGTCTGTCTGCGAAGGTTTTTTGATAAGAGAATAATCTGTTTTCCTCAGGACATCAATGGGATGTTGAGATGGCTGAAAAGAGAGTCAAGTAAGTACTCAACTTTGTTTTCCTGGATACATATTGTGTCATTTTTTGAAGACTAAAGGGGCATCAAATGTTATCTTATTGACTACGATTAATGTGTATTTATTTGAAAAGAAATAGGCAATAAAGACAAATCGGTAACTATGCAATAAGTAACCTTTTGTAACAAAGAGCAGGATCAAAGTTTGCTTTATCAAATCTAGTGGTTCTCAAAGTTCATTTAAATTAAGATGAAATTATGATTATAATCTTTTTTTCCCCCCTTCGTACAAAGGCTTCATAGTTCATCGTTTCAAATCTGAAAAAGTTCTTAAATCATTTCCTACGTTACTTGCAGCCTAATTAAATTGATGCCAGTTGCATTGTTTTGCAAGGACATAGGCACATGCATGAGGGTGTCCCTGGGGTGTTCTCTTTCTGGAAAAGGTTTCTTGGCTGAAAAACAATTGTGAGCGTGTGATCTAATCTGTCCCTGCGCTGTCACTCCAACAGAACCTGAATACATGGCTATGTCAACGTATGGCCTCAGTATAGAGGAGGAAATCAGGTAACCACACAAACGATCATATGAATTCCTTCTTTTGCGCTAACGATGCCATTTTGGTGCCATTAGCTGCAGTTTTGTAACTTACAACATGTCCTTTAGCACGGGGGTCCCCAACCACCGGGCCGCGCACCAGTACCTATATATATATATATATATATATTAAAATGGAATAATAATATAAATAAAGTGCATAATATAAAATAAGAATAATTACATTTACATTATATATGTGAAAATTTGTCCTGCATGAAACCGGTCCGTGGTGCAAAAAGGTTGGGGGGCCGCTGCTTTAGCATAGCAACTTAAGTGTGATAATGAAGTTAATGAGCCGGATATAGAAAGTGATTTTCCCCCACTGTCCCTATGCAGAACGTTCAACCTGAGAGCGACTAATGTGAGGAAGGCCCTGCGTCTCTACAACCTCCTCATGATGAAACGCGTCAAATGCCTGCAGAACGTCATCACAGAGTTCACCTCCGTCTCCGAGTGCCTGGACAAGCTGGAGAAGAAGGGCAGAACCATGGACATTGCTGGAGGCACCACGGGTGCCGTCGGTGGGGTGACTGCAGTCTTGGGTATCGCCTTTGCTCCTTTGACCATGGGGGCCTCGCTGATCGCCACAGCTGTCGGTGCTGGTATGTTGGCGTCTGCTGGGGGTATGGGCGCCCACACCAAGAAGACCAAGAAGAAGAAGGTTGTGAATAGGATGGCAATTGAGAAACTAGTATACGGCTATAAGGGAAATGTTGTCGACATCGAACATTGCCTGGGTTTTATCCTCTCTGGGATGAATGAGCTGCAGAGGCACGACATTGCCAGGATTCAGAGGGCAGGAGCCCCGACTGACGCGCTGAAGGTGGCACATCTGTCGCAGTCGGTGTTTAACATGAACAATGATAGGAGGGCGTCTGTTACACACGCAGGTGGGATGGCATCTGAGAGACTGCTTCTGGTTTTTGTGAAGGAAATTGATCTGTACTTTACAGAAAAGGACGGTCAGAAGCTGAAGAAGTCGAGTAAGAGCAAGTTTTCCGGTAGCGTTCGCCTGTTGGCTGAAAATCTGCATTATGAACTGGACCACATGATTCATATGTGGGAAATGTTTGGTTGAAGTGTGTGTGTGTGTGTGTGTGTGTGT
>CALSBV010000306.1:4060727-4131008 GCA_943590825.1 Bovichtus diacanthus
TGTGTGTGTGTGTGTGTGTGTGTGTGTGTGTGTGTGTGTGTTTTATTTACTACTTGTATTTTAATAAACATTTGAATGATGAATAAACAGGTGTGTCTGACATTTATCATGTAAAGCACTTTAACTTTCCTTTTGAAAAGTGCTTTATAAATATATATTAAGTACTTATTACACTTACATTATAATCTAATGTGTGATTTACTAAAGCCAGCATTTAAAGAAAGTTAAAGACTATAGTTCTACTTCGAATCATGATTGTGATATAAATGAGAATATGTGAATAAAACCACAGAATTAATGGGAATCACTCAACATTAGAATAATACCAGTGGTACGAGGGATTACTTTTCAGGTTGGCAGCAGAGTATGCATGGAATGTGGAACACAGACACTGGCGGAGTGATAATGTGGTCAATGCGGAAGGATACCTCGAGTCCTCGGTTGAACTATATCAGCACCGCGCCACGACATGCGCCATTTTCCCTTCCGAGGAACAACAAACGAAGCTACATCATCGAACATCGCTGTATTTGGCGAAATGGCAGTGTAAAAGTGTGCCGCGACCCAGCAGCAGCCAACCAAACAGTGCATCCAGCCAGTGCACTGAGTCACTTCTAATTCAGCAAACATGTCGTAAGTATTATTCTTTTTTTTAAATTAAATTTGGTCGATGACAGTTGTCCGGCCTACCGTGGCCACGCGACTCGAGCCTGACGCGACCGCGAGCACGAAGCTACATCGTATTACATTACAGTTAAAAATGAGTTTGACACTTAAAACTAGTTTGACTGTATCTCAATCGTCGAATAGCTGTATACGTGGAGATATATTGGCCCAGTTTATCTACTGGGATGACCTAACACGCCACCTGCATATGTAATGTTACATGTTGTCTTTGACACAATGTACCGAGACCATTCAAGACAAACTAACCGTCAAGGACTGAGTTTCTACATTTGTATAAATCAGATGTTATCGATGTGAGTGTCTACGTGGCAGCCAGGAACTGGTTCGTTTCCTCTTTTGTGTCAAAATGGCGGCTTCGTCAAGGCGTTTTTAGAACAAAAGTGGCTGTTTATAGCGCGGCCGGTGACGTCCTCGGCGACCCTGTCAGGAGACTGACGTCAGAGTCACGAGGCTGCGAGCTGGGTGGAAACATGTGCAGTGACGCGTTGCAGGGATGGGGGCAGTGTTGCGCCAAAATGGGATTTACCTTTTTTAGAGATCAGATTAACATTATAATAACATTATTATTATTATCATTATTATTTACCCACACTATTGCTTTGTACACGCAGCACAAGTAGTGTTGATCGTTCAAAGTTTAAATCCTCAGCACTTAAGATATGCTTTATTAATTATAGTGTATTCCTATAATATTGATGTTCAGGTTTTCACCACAAATGTCTTTATTTTTCCCCCCCATCCTCAGGTCCTACTTGGAAACCCTCACCACTGCTGCATTCGACAGCATAAAAGAGTTCGAAACTTTCCTATCACGTACTCCACTCGTGACCAACAACAGCCACTATGACCATGACGATGACAAACTTACAGTTTGGCCTGGAAGACATGGAGGCCCTTCTCTGGGGACCTTCCTCTCCCATGGCTGACGCCATGAGCTTCCCATCTTCACGCCCTGACCTAATAGAACAACAGGAAGGAGGAGGAACCTCATTGGCGGGGGACACTTCACCTGTGTCACCCCTCACCTCCTCATCACTGTCCTCTTCCTCCTCTCCTCCTCCATTCTACTCTCCTCCTCCCTCGCCGCCGGCCGTCCTTCTCCAGGGGGACAAAGATGGGATGGAGTCTGACCTGCTCTCCCTCCCCTGGTTGGACCACCCCGTTCACCTGAGACAGACCGTCTCAGATGACATTAAAGGTAATGACTGTGAAAATTATAACCAGAATTTTAACACCCATATATATTAAAATATTTGAAATAGTTTTTAGCACCACCTCTTGGTATAGACAGCTCATTAATATCCTGCCTCGTTTGCCTCCACAGAGAATATGTTCGGTGACCTGGAGTGGATGGCTGAGAGGGTGGATCTGAGCGAGTTTGACCTGGACTCTCTGATTGGCTCCTGCAGTCCTACTGAAGAGTCCCCAGGCTGTCCAGAAGACCTCCTAGCATCCCTTGAATGCCCCATGGAGCTTGACTCCCTCCCATTGCCCACTATCTCAACTCCTGCGCTCTCTAGTCTTCCCTCTGCTTCTCTTCCAAGTATCCCTCCCACTGTCTGCTCAAATCCTCCTGTCATTACAGTTGATGAGCCTGAATCCTACATTGATGAACAGGATGTCCCCCTGTGTGTCCCAGAGCCACAACAGGAACTGGAAATCAAATCTGAGCCTGCTTCCCCAGACCCGCCGTCGCCCTTGGTTGATTCTCCCTCCTCCCCAGCCTACACCCTGGACCTGGGCAGTGAAGTGGACGTGTCAGAGTGCGAGGTGAAGCCGGTGTTGGCTTCTGTTGTCTCTCAGGTCCCGAGGCTCGTGCTCTCCCTTTCACCAACCCGCATCGTCCTCGTGCTGGCCCCCAAACATGAAATCGGGATCACCACCGTGGCCACCACATCACAGATTGTTCATTCCTCCCCTCCACTGAAGCCCTCCAGAAGCAGACCATACCCCGAGCCTGCGTACAAAGCTGGTCCACCATCTCCCAGTGTCAAAGTCAAGTCCCTCCGGGATGCAGATGGTAGCGAAAGAGCAACTTTGAAGGCACCAAAGGCCAAGAAAATAAAGAAGATGGAGCAGAATAAGACGGCTGCCACGCGTTACAGGCAGAAGAAGAAAACTGAGCAGGAAACGCTTCTTGAGGAGCACACGCGGCTGGAGAGGAAGAACATGGAGCTGACGGAGAAGGCTGAATCGATGGCCAGGGAGATAGAGTACCTGAAAGAGCTGATGGAGGAGGTCCGCCAGGCCAGGACTACAAAAGATCTCGGTGCTGACCCCTAGTGTTTGGCCCGCGCAAAGACAGAAGATGTGTGGGGAAATTAGAAGTGACAATTGAGAAAGTGGGCTTAACAGATTTTATTTCTTTAATGCAAACAAGTATTCGTAAAGTTTGTGATTTGTCCACATGATATGTCTTGGAATCTACAACAGTAAACCTGCTGTTACCTTCTTTTTTTTTTTTAATATCTAACTTTGAATTAAATATAGATAAATTTTGTCACTTTAAGAGTAGTTTTATGGAAAAAAGTATTTTCCATTCATTATATAGGCTTGTGTGTTTTTTGTAATGTATGTTATATAATGTTTCCTATTTCTGGACCCTGGTAACCTGCCATTAAGATGTATTTTAAAATATTATGTATTATAGTGAAATCGGACCGTCTGTATTATAATCTCTTAATAAAGAGTCTTAAAACTAACAGCAGTCATTTGGTGTGATTCCTTCTGGGGCATCAATAATGTTTATTGGCGGATAGTAGAAGGTTTCCCCCCCTTCACAATAGCATCATCAAACTATTACTATTAGTATTTACAAACGGTAAATACAGTGTATATACTCATGTAAGATCATGAATGCCAGTTTATATGGCTAATGAAGATATATTTCATTGCAGGTGATTTGTATGTCACCTGTACAGTTGACTTTAATTTATGACCAGTTTTTGAGAGTGTTTTCAGTCTGCAGGATGAGTCTTTGAGTCTTTTCCCCCGATCTGATTAAGAATTCCAACGAGCCTGTGGCTGTCCATCTGAGCGGAGCCTCTTGAACAAACAAACTGCGTAGAGGATAATGGAGCCCGCCTGACCTGCATCATGCTGCAGACGCATGTATTCAATTGTGTCAGTCATGTGAGGCCAGAGAAAATGTCTTTTTTTTTTTTTTTTGTTTCTCCCTCTGTTGATCACAAAAGGAAGACACCAGAGGTTCTAAATGTGTGCTTAAAATACTCCATTTATCATAGTCTGTGGGAGAATAGGAGAGCATGTGAGAGGGATAAAGAGTGCTGACCGAAGCACCGCTTGAATGATATTGCCAACAAAAAGTGCGTGCGTTCAGCCTACAACTGGCTGCGCTCACTCTAATTGGCCCAGGCTTTCTTCCAGATAGCTGAGGGACGATCTTTATCTGGACGCTCGCCAAAGTCAAGATGGTGCAGAGCTACTTACAATAGGAAAAATATTTCATCTAGGAAAAAAACTTGGCTAACTGTAAATACTATCTGTGTAAAGGCCTTCATTTTTCATGGGAAACATTTGGCTTCAGATGACCAATAATATTGTGATTTCGACATTAAGAATTATAATATAAACATAAGAGTAAATCATTGGTTTATATTAGGTTGAAATGTGAGCAAACTGAGTGTGCAGATGTACTTTGCAGTCTCACACTGCTCTCCATGTGTTTTATATTTGAGAGCATTGATGCTGAATCAAGATGAATACTTTCTAAACAATATTCAGGAAAGGCCAACCCTTCTTTTCCTCATTTAGAGTGGGTTTAGTCATAGTGACATACAAGGAAGCCACGATGAATGAATCCCCACAGAGTGCAGCACAGTACTCGTACATGTACATGGAGTACTTTGCACTGCCTGAGCCTCAATTGAAGAAAGGTTTATGTCTACAAATGCATAAAAGATAATACTCAAGATATGCTATGTCCCTTTGTTTTTAAAACTCCTTATTTCCTTGGTTAGTATTCTGTGTATGTTGCTTGCTGCAGGGCCACCTAGTGACAATACAGCACAATTACTGCTTCCACCACGGAGCGTAAAGTATACATGGAGGTAGGTGTAGCAGAACAAAGTACATGGCAGATAAAAAAGAAAAGAAAAGTGCAGTCAGCTGTGCAGAGCTCCAGGTGTGTCTCCCTCTCAAACTAAGAAGAGTTGTCTTCTGGTATCATGCCTCACTTTAGTGGATCGTAACATATCGGGCTAAACTTCTTTAGTGTAAAACAGTCAATAAAAGAAATTTTTCAAAAAGTTGTGACTCACCGCAGCCATGAGAGGCCCTTGAGCACACAGACTGGGAGCCGTGGACAGACAGAAACACACGCGGTCATACTCGCCTGGCGGATACAATAAGATGAAAGCCAAAAATACACATCAATATATCCATATCTTTTATTGTTGTCTGAGGATGAGCAAAGTACTGATGATGCAATCACCATTTAGGAAGGACCACACAGGAAGTAACATCACTTTGGCCACAGTAAAGTGGTAGAACTTACACGGTGTGAAATGCTTTGCTAAAAGCGTACAACATAACATGTTTTACACTGTAAATATACACGGCTTATACGATATATTCACAGGTGAAGTGGGACTCCAAGACTCCAAATGAATGTTTGAAACATCCTCATATCAAATTGTAAAGTCATGCTTGTCACACAAAGTGCTGCGGTAGCCTACATCACTAGATGAAGCACAGAGTCAGTAAAGCATTGAGGAAGCAGTGTCAGGGTTTCTTTTATAGGCTACACCATTTGTAGAAAATAACATTTTACAGCATGGCAGTGGTATCGGTCACATATTATATACGCTTTTCTTCGTACCTTTCAGAGTGTGAATTTTCTTTTGTCCACTTTTTTCTTTTCTTTTCTTTCTTTCTTTCTCTTTTTTTTTTTTTTTTTGCAGTCGTAAAGATCGAGCGATGTGATGTCACACCAGAATAACTTCACATAAACTTGCCTGAGCAAGAATCAGAGGAATAAGAAGCGAGGTGGCCTTCAACTCTATAGGCACTCGTTTATCTGCATGCGTTGTCTTAACATGCCTCTGAGAGCTGATTATATATATTTTCATTTGTCAGATGTCTCACTGATGTAGAAAAAGGTAGTAAAAGCCCTATGTGAGCTCAAAATGGTTCATGAGGTTATGTTGTTTCTGTAGCATGCGAAAGCTTGATGTAGCCTATAGGATACTGCCCTGCCGCAGGGCTGCACAGTACTCCCACTCTCCCGCTTTGATGCTGAGGCACGTAGCTGAATCTACCTAGTCGATAAATGCATTGAATGCATGATGACCACAAACAGCGAAGCAGAGCCAGCCCGAGTTGCTCCGCAGGGATCTGAGACTGCACACAGTTTCAATTCAGCCTCTCCTGTAACTGTACTTTGCTGCTCGCGAGCGCGAACGCTACAGCAGAGGTGGGCTCAGAATGATTTACTTAGACGGATTCAATTTAGTTATTTCAGCACACGAGAACCAAAGGAACCAATTACAAACCAAAGTACAAACACTGACTCTCTTTTACTTCCAGCAAACTAAAGCAAATCCTCCCCGAAAAAAAACAAAAAACCCTCTGAATTAATATGTGACTTACGTCTGCAGTTTAGCCATCAGCATTAATCAGCGTTTCTGTAAACGTACCAGATTTTGCCGTGGAAGAAACAATTCAACCCTGACTACCTGAGCAGAAACAAATCAAATGTTCACGACGACTATTTTAATCTCACTCGTCTGAATGTGTACATGATATATGATACCGGAGCGCACAAACAATTCTCTTCACTTTGTTTTTTTTTTTTTTTTTTTACATTGGTTTGCACACATTCCAGTAAACAATATTATCTTTTGTCACACTGTCCGTGTTTTCCGGTTTGATATTCAATCGTCCACTTTCACTCAAACCATTTCCATTGAACCTTTTTCTGATTCACACTAATTTAAAGTGAATGACAGTAATGGCACTTAATGTAGAAGGGTATGACTATATTGTAAAATCCTGTCCAAATTCATGATACAAGTCATATATAGAAACATTACTCTTAGGGCACTTTCACATCAGCCTTGTCTAGTCCGGTTGAGCCCAACCCTGGAGCGTTTAACCCCTCGATGCGGCTGGTGCGGACCAAACAACCTCTCTTTGGAGGTTCACTGTCAAGTGAACTCTGGGGCGGTTCATTTCTGGTGTGAACACCATTCGAGCCAATCACAAGACGCCAACCATTTATGTGTCATTTCATTGATTAAAAAAACGTTTTATTTTAATGTTTTGGTGACTGGTGAACTAATAGCCTATTTGCGTGTTTGCTAACACTGAATTTGATTGAGTTTATCAGACCACAAATGAGACATAATTAGCTAACTAGCGCAGCCCCCGGCCCCTCCGCCTCACTCCCCGCCACTAGTAGACGAGTTCCCTGGTAGGAGAGCGGTCAGCAGCTTCGGAGTCTCCCAGCGGCGGGGGGTGACGGGTGGGTCGTTTAGACGCAGCTCATTTTTCTGATGCCTGAGTAGCATGAAAGCACGGTGGAATTAGCAAGCAAGCTAGCTAACTAGACAGCCGCTAAATGATTCAAATGTAACAACTTAATGCTTCATCCAGACACTCTTGTCCCAGGGTAGGAAAGCACATGACACAGTCGAGCCAAATGCGTGACCAATAATCGAACATTTCCACCAAATGACTTTTGTTTACAATTTCTGGGCTGTTTGAATTTCCCCGGACCAGTTGTAAATTTGAAACGTTGAATCGTCCTTGCTTTGCAAAGTCTTCCAACGACCAAGAGAGACAAACTTAGTGCAACGCCAGATCTGACTAGTCATGATAATATCGTCTTCTTTTGGTTTTGACTTTAAACTTGTACCGGTGGAGTCTGAAGACATAGTTAGGATGATGAGTAATTCTTTACTCTGCAGTGTTGAAACAGGGTCTCTTTAGCAGCAGTTAATATCTGTGTACATGCTCACGGACAGGGATCGAGCCCTGGTCCCTTGAAGCAGAAGCAATATATTTCTCCTCCTCTTGGGTTTGAGGAGAGTTTGCACTTTCAGTCCAGGTGGAGCTTTTGTTCAGAGATCAGTTCGGTCTTTCTAACAAAAGAGCTACTCATGACGAGACACTCCCCGTTCTAAGCCATTTGTTTTCCCTAAAACTCTTTGGAATTGGAGCGGGACATCTAGATGAGGTTTAAGTTACGAGAAGTGTCGTTTTGGGTCTTTTGGAGAATTTCCACTTTCCTTTCAGTGCCATCGTTTCACTGCACCTGGCATCCTCGACAGTCATCCTCAGGCTCCGTGTTGTCAGAGGAGTAAGAGCTCTCCTCGCTCACTGTCAAACACAACACAGGTATGTTAGAAAGACGCATAAGAAGACATTTTCAGTCATTAGACAGACAACCTTTAGACATAAACACCCTAAAGACTTACAGTATTTAAATTACTTACACCACTCGGTCTGTATGGGGAGGAAGGCCTTGTCCCCGTTCTCTCTGATCATCTCCTCCATCTTATCCAGTAGGACTGACACGCTCCTGTCCTTGCCAGGAATCTTACTGTCCAGGACGTGGTAATAGTTCCCACAGAATTCGAGTAGTCTTTGCAGCTCCCGTCCGCCTCTAAGAATGTGCTCCTCGATGGGCGTGCGGCCCAGCCAATCGCCACAGCTGAATAGCACCATGGTGTGGAGGCACGCACTGTCACCAAACAGAGTCTCTATGTGAGCCAAGAGTGTCCGCCTCTTCCTGGCGGTGAGGGACGAGACGACGGGGAGGACCAGCAGCAGGGTGTGGGGTCCAGGTCGCAGGAGGGCAGCTCCACGCTGGGACTCCTGGCGGATGCGCTTTGGGGTTCGCCTCACCGAGAACCAGTCCCAGCCAGGGGTGTCGACGATTGTTATCCGACGGCCTGATACGAGCGCCTGCCTCCTGAGGCACAGCTCCGTCTCCTGGCCCGACTCAAAGTACCGACGGCCAAGGATGGAGTTCCCCACCGAACTCTTTCCAACGCCCTTCCACCCTAATAAGAGCAGTCTCAACTCTGTAAACCCGGAAAGACAGACAAAGAATGAATGAGATATGGAGGGAAAGATGGTGTGAGAAACAGTGTGAGAGAATAAGAAACCATCAAACTATAAAACAAGGAATCTCTGTCTGTACGTATGAGTGTCCTTCGCATATCTCAAGAACCGCTGATCCGTTTGACTTCACACTTGGTGGGCGTATCGCTGGGGACACAAGGGACTGCAGTGTCGAATGTGATGCAATTTGGCCAGATGTTGGCACGATGACAACAAACCTTACGTTTTGGCTGGTAACATTTGAACTGTAACTCAAAGTAAAATTCTTTCTTTCTTTTTTTTGCCTTTGATTCTGTGGGTCCAGACCATAGACTGTATATAAGAAGTGGACAACCGAACGCTGAACAAGACATTTGTAAGCGATCAAAATATTGCAATTAACTTTTTTTTAAGCTGAAAACTCACTGTGAAAGTGTTAAAGTCTTATGAAGAAAACACGGAGAGCACCCAAAACGGACAACACCGTGTGGTAGCAACCTGTCAATCACAAGGTAGCCACGCCCTGAAGCATATCCTGCTTTATCGTCTATTTTACTCTAAATAATGATTTACTTAATGAACATAATGCTGTATTTAAGAACACTTTAAACTAATTGAGACTATAAACTAATTTAGAAAATGTTTACTTTAATAAATCAAGTGAGAACAAGGGTCATTTTCTCATCGACTTCTATACAATCCCCTTTTTTTGCAACTTCTTTTTTCGTTTTTTCCGCGAATCCTCCTAAAAATGTTGTGCAGTCATCATCACATTTCTCACAGAACATCTCGGGACCAAGCGGAAAAAAGCAACTATTTTGGATTTTTGATGTTTCATACAGTTTGCTACAGCCGGCCCTCAACGTTTGCTCAAATGCTGTGGGAAAGGCTTATGTTACAAAAAATGTCACATCTCCTGAACGCTTTGTGCTCAACGATTCTTGAGAAAGCTGCGAGAAGCACTTCTGGGGGCAAGCTATCGGTCCGCTCTGAACAGGCATACACTCCGAATGGCATTGCCCCGAACGAGCACTGCACCAATTAGGAAATAAAACAAAGAAAAAGAAAAGAAATATTGATTGACTAGAATGAGTAAGGTATTTCCTAGAACAGCAATTCTGGAGTTTTGTTTTCTCTGGAGCAGCATTATGACACGTGCACTCATCTCTCTGCTTCACCGCATGACACACTCACTTGCACACGTTAACATACCCTGACACACACACACACACACACACACACACACACACACACAACCCCCCCATACCTCTGGGAGGTCCTCCGATCATCTGCTCCCTCTGTCTAGCGTGCTCCTCCATCCTCATCCTCTCTTCCTCCAGAGCTCTCCTGGCCTGCTCTTCCTCCAGTAAAATCAACTCATTCACTTCAAAGTACCAGCCTGCGCGACAGCAACAATAAATTATCCACTGTTTTCAATCAGTTGATGCATTCATTAATCATGCAACAACTACTCAATATTATTAATGTTACCTAATGATGAAAAAAACAAACCTTGGTTGTCAGTGATCATTTCCTCCACCTTTTCCATCAGCTCCGGAACCTGCGTGTTGTCTTCTGTTTCTTTTCGAGTGTTATCAAAGGCATGGTACCTGCAGGTGGAAAACAACACATTTTTAAAGGGGCCCTCGTCCAATTTTACACATAAAGTTTACTTTACTCATCATGATGAGTTATATGCAGCCTGTGAAAACAGCTGTATCGTGGCTTCTGTGCCTCTGAAGGAAGCTTTTCAAAAATTTGAAAAAAAAAACAAAAAAAGTGGTGAAGAAATGCTAAATGCTAAATCGCTGGAGTACTCTTTAAACACAATTTGATGGTTTAAAAAGGTCAGATGTGCAGAAGTCAGCCTGTGAAAACAGAACTCCACCTACATTACAAACAGTGCAACTCGACCGTCAACAGTTTAGTTGGAGATTTGCTTGTGTTATGCTAGTAGCAGCTTATGTTGCTCCACAACCCCAAATTTTATTCATTTTCAAACGTGTAGCTTTCAGCCCCAACCGACGCTGACTCAAGGGACATCACTTGAGGCAATTTATCAGAATTCACGCGATTTCTTTTGTGCCCGATGTTCATGAAACTTGGTGGAAGGGTGCAGCCAAGGAAGAACATTTTGCAGAGCAGATACACAAATTATTTTTCACTTTCGTTAACATTGCGAGATTTGGCATTTGGCCTTGAGGGAAGGTCTGTGCTCTCCAAGTGCCCTTCTAGTTTGTTCCTTTGTTTACAGATTGATTTTTTGTGAACTCAAAGAGAGATGGAGGAAAAGAGAAACATTGTACCTGCTTCCGCATCTCTCAACCAGCCACTGCAGTGCCTCTCCAGTGTTCGCTATGTGTTCCTCAATGAACACCCCTTTGGGCAGCTTGTCCACCCCAGTAAAGACCACCATGGAGTACCTCCAGGTCCCTCCACCGAGGGCCCCCAGCTGCTCATCTGCGGCCCTCTTCTCTGTGTCAGTGAAGGGCTGGGTGACCGACACCACCAGCAGGATGGCGTGGGGTCCAGGAGGGCAGAGAATGGCCCCCATGCACGGCCCCTCGCTGTCCAGGCTCTGCGGGGGCCGCGACGGGTTGTCCGACTCGGCACCGGCATTATCTTCGGTGTCAGCTTCTGTGTTGTCCTCCGGGTCCCTGGGGATGGCCCATGGCGGGGTGTCCACCACAGTGACCCGTCGGCCGTAGATCTCCGTCTGGCCCACATTGCTGTGAGTAGTCTCCGTCCCAACGTCGAAGACCTCATCCCCCAGGATGCTGTTGGCGGTGGAGGTCTTACCAGACTGTGGGCCCCCGAGGATCAGCAGTCTGCGCTCAGGGGGGTGTCGGCCCCTGGGGTCCCCTGTTGAAACACAGAAAGATTAGACTGGAGGTTCCCCACAAGGATGGGTTTGTTGATTTTATTTGCTGACTGCTACGTGTTGGCCTTCAGAGGATATTATCTTTATCCTTTATTCTTTTTTAATCTCCTGTTCTGTCTTTAAAGTATAGTCTTGTTCACAAAGTGCTATTTTGGAGATGAGGAAGCTTCTGCATTCTTTCCACTTCAACATATAGCCTTATCCCACTCATGCACTCTCCCTTATTTCTGACTTCTCACTCTCTTTGTGCCCTTCTTATCTGCACTCCTTGTTACCTTATACCTCTCCTCCTTAACGCTCTCCTCTTTCACTGTTGTCTTTATCCCCTTCTCTCCCCCTAAGCTCCCTCCCTGCATGCCTCATCTTTGTTTTCCTCTGTCCTTAGCCTTTGGAAAGAAATTAGGTCAGAGAGGAAGAACCTTGGACTCCTTCCAGAGAGAATGGCATATGGACACAATAGGATTTAGCAAAAGTTATACACGAAGAGGATAAATGTTTCGATAAACGGCATCACAGATATGAATATTCAGAATATAGCAAGAGGACCGATGTCTGCTCTGTGCGTATGACAAGAGAGGGGAACATAGAGGGAGGAGAGGGGAGTTAATTGATTTACCAATGTTACTTACCACTGCTGACACTTTCCATGTGAGCTGCTAAACACGGGAAGTTGACTCCAGCAACAGTTTCCCAGTATTGTGGATGTTTTGGTTGCAAACATGAAATGGTTCTGAGGGTTTACCCCGGATGTTGTGACTGAATGAATGGTGATGATGGGGGGGGGGGAGGACCTGCGGCGAGGTGTGCAGCAAAGGATGAAAACCCACTCACCAGTGTCAGAGGCAGAGGACACAGCAGCCATCTTGTGTGTAGAACCTCTGGCTTCCTCCTCCTCAGCCCCCCTCCTCCTTCTCCTTCTCGCCTCCACGGTGGATTCCTCTCCTTGCCTCTTCAGAAAGCGACGGATCCTGAGTGGCGTGCGAAAGGCTGGCAGCTCAAATACTTCTTGGCTCTCTCTTTCTCTCTAACCCTCATTCTACTGCAGTGTTACTCACTCTATCCTCTTATCCCTGTGTCTATCCCTGCCTCCCTCTCTCTTCATACCTCCTCTGCCATTCAACCTCTCCCCCTCTTCCCCTTTAAAAAAAAAAATCTATTATCCTCCACACCCCCTCACCCCTCTATGGCTCTTTTCCGTCCTTTCCTCTGTAGCTTCTCTCCCCTTCTCCTCTTCGCCTCGTCTCTCAGTGCTCCGTCTTTTGTCTTATTTATCTGTCCGAGCAAAGGGGAAAGATTGTGCAATGCAGGAGAATGGAAGCCAAATCCACCCCTGCTGCAGCAGCTCCAGGAAGATGTCTCGTCATTTTTTTTTGAGGCAAAACAGAGGAAGCTGTTCCTCCCACTTGCTCGTATCACACAGCAGCAGCAGCAACACCGTGGCACTGTATGCAGACTGCAGTCAGGGCAGGAGGACAGATAGAAAGATGGATAGACAGAGAGAGAGAGTGAGAGAGAGAGAGAGAGAGAGAGAGAGAGGGAGAGGGAGCACTGTGTTCTCTGTTTACAGCTGGATGTATTCCCCAGCTGCTGCATCATGCACAAACACAACTATTTATATGATGCCTGCAGACATAAAAATATAGCTGTGATGCAGGGAGGGGATGTATACTGCATGAATGCATTTAAATATTGATATAAGACATGAAGCCACAGCTTACATAATACATAAAAGCTTCCATAAATAGCAGCTGATTGTGCGACACTGTCTAATTGCATTGAATTCAAAGCACCGTCACTTTAGTGTGAGCCATTTCTGATGGATGTTGAGCTGGAAAATTATATAAATCATCCTGAATGCCTAAACTCATCCTTGGCTCCTGAACAGGTTAATTATGTACGGTATATGGCGAGATACATTCACGGACCCAAGCTAAATCACGTAAGACAGAGTTTTAAAAAACATTATGTACGCACTTTAAAATGAAAATAATAACCATATTGTTACATTTTGTAACGGTTGCCGACGCACTTTCACGCACTGGGGCGTTGTTTTAACGATGTTGCGTCGCAGCTGTTTCGGACAAACAATTGAAGAGCAATTAGGCGATGACCTGACACTCTGCCGTACACTTTTACAAGTGTCGCAAACAGACCTCACGCCGTACGCAGACTTGTAGTGTCGTAAAAAGCCTTCCTCGTCCATGTGATGCTACGAGTCCGCTACTTGGGACAGCTAGCGCGTGTGTGTGTGTGTGTGTGTGTGTGAAGGTGCAGGGCAGACTTTTGTGTTTTAGCGGACAACACCTCGTCTAACAAACATGGAGGGAGCCGACGAGTTCATGAAGTACCGCTCCCCGCTGGTGTCGAGGTATGCTAGCAAGGAAATGGCCTACAACTTCAGCGACAGGAAGAAGTTCACCACCTGGAGGAAGCTGTGGATCTACCTGGCGAAGGCTGAGAAGGTTTGACACATGGAAGCTGGACGATGGCGAACATAGCTTGTGTCCTTGCTAGTGTTGGGTTTATATGCACAGCTTTTCATGCTGTATAAGTCTCATGAAGTAACAAGTTTGCGACCTTTAGAGAGTCCTATCAAGTTCCCTGCTCTAAATATAGTTTTAAGGAGAACCTCCAGCATGGCTCTGCCAGGTCCAAGTTATGCTGCTACTTTTTACATGCAATAAGCAGAAAAAACATTTTAAAGTATAAAGACAAGCTGTTTTTATTAGAAAAATGCAATGTATATAAATCATAAAAACTAATTACACATAAACCAAGTGTAAATGTAATTAACCTAACTTACAATTACAATGAAAATGTCCTTTTTTTTAATTCTTACATTTTTAACTTCTGAATATGAAGTGTAACAATTACAATAGAGGTATTGGTTGTATACTGTACACCTGCAAACTCGTATATTTGTATTCTAGGATACCAAATACTACTTGTTTCCATGGACTGTTCATAAAAATGGAGACTGTTAAGATATAACAGGTTATATTGTCCTTAATTTCTGTCCTGCACCAAATAACATGTCTGCGTGCTTTACTTTGATAACCGGAGACAGAAAACGTTGGTAAAAGATCCAACAGCGTCACTGCAACAGACAGTTTATGTCCATTTGTTCCCCCTTAAGTATCTTCTCAAAGTCTTCTTAACCCTCACTGTCAGACAGTATCGTACACATGTATCAGTTTGTTTTTATTACTGCACCGCTCTATTAAATAGAAATATTCTACATGTGTTGTGTATAAACGTATACCTATTTCTATATGCACATATTACTATGTGTTTCATAGTTTCTTTGGAAATGTGTGGTCCTCACTAGACTTTAAATCAAATAAATGTGGGTTTGAACAGTGTCTGGTCTCACAGAGTTAGTCTGCTATGATGGCGTCAGGGGTTATTAAAAAAGACCCTCTGGAACATGTTGACATTTAGCTCGCAAACCAAACGGCCACGTGATCCCTTTAAGGTCCCTCAGCTCATGTTTGGCACATCGACATGAAGATTTATGAAAAGGCACAACATTTAACCAGTGCTGACGTGCAGTTGCTGATTATTTCAAATCATCTGTTAACGTTAGTCTCTTGGCATCACAAATGCTCAAACACTAGTTCTGGAAATCTTATAATTCCTCAGAGTGAATTCTGCATTTGTCATATTAACTACGGCAGGTCGGGGGTTAACTGGCGCCGGACCGTCTCTCCCATGCAGCACCTCACATGACCACACACTAATCATCAGAGTCCATCTTTTCTCCTTCTTCTGTAAATTGGGATGTTCCTCAGGGCGTTCGCTGTGCTACAGTTTCCCTGTGTGCAGAGTTAGTGAGGCCCGTGGCTGCCACTGTGTGGCTTGTGTGTGAAAATAGCTTGCAGAGAATGTCACAGTAACAGGACACCGCCCCCTGAGAGGCTGCTTATTAGCCTGAGCCAAACTTCTGTAGCTTTTGTAGTGTTTTTGCCATTTCTTATTTTAGTCACTCTTTGCTTGGAATAGGCTCACAGTGACCTTTGACCTGGCAGGGTTTGATGTTGTTGGGTCTTGAACTGTGCTGTAACATAGAGGGAGAGAAGTACTTTCACAGGGTTTCCATGGGTCCTTTTAAAGTCTCTAAAAGTCTGTATAATTGTCTGAAATGTAGGCCTAAAATAGTCTTGAATTTGATTTTATAGGTCTTTAAAATGAATGCTCTACTGTTGTGTTAACTGCAAATAATCAAGAGGGTCGTCAGAATGTTTTTGAGCACATCCATGAAGTGCGTCATTATCTCCATGGTGACTGTCATGCTGCCCTACCAGCTTCTTAAAATTTTACATTTGGCTGGATTTAGACTGCTAGATTGCTGTTATATATTACTATTGTGTTGTTTAAACATGTCAATACATTCATGTATTTAAAGTATTTCTAGGACTTATTTTCTTTCATAGGCTACTCATTGTCCTCCATACTTTTACCAGTATGACCGCAAAATACAAATGGGTATTAAATTGTATTCTATGTGGTCGTAAAAAGTCTTAAATTTAACTTGCTGAAACCTGCAGAAACCCTGCTTTCAGGGTTTGGGCTCAATTTCTCAATGAACCCATTCTGCATCACAAAACAGTTTTGTCCCAATAAACGAAGCTCCAATCTAATCAGGACCTCACGAGGAGAGCACATGTCTGTCAACACTGTAGGAAGGACAGAAGGCTAATAAATGTCATCAGTCTGTCCACTGTCCAAACATCTTAATGGATGTGATTATGCTTATATCTTAACAGAATAAGAAAAGCAATTAAAGTAATTAGGCTAATTAAAATCAATTTTCTAAAAATATGTACTGTTCATCACTAACGGCAAAGTCTCGTGTCTTCATCATTCTCCTCTTCAGGCTTTGGGCCTGCCCATCACGGACGCCCAGATTCTGGAGATGGAGAGCCACGAAGTGGACATCGACTTCGCCATGGCGGCCGAGGAGGAGCGTAAGCTCAGGCACGACGTCATGGCTCACGTGCACACCTTCGCACACTGCTGCCCCACTGCCGCTCCCATCATCCACCTCGGGGCCACCTCCTGCTACGTGGGCGACAACACTGTAATTATCTTTTCTTTTGATAACATGATCAATAACCTCATATTTTCTCTGCCACCTGTAAAGTCACAGTATTCCTGCAGTGGGATTATGTGTGTAGTGCTCTTCTTTAAAAGTTCTCCTAAGTGCTTTTGCCTTTCTTCCTCAGGATCTGATTATGCTGCGTGACGGATTCGACGTTCTCTTGCCTAAGGTGAGGCTCAGCTGTTTGCCAGAACACACGCACACCCATCCAGTTGTGCATCTTTGAAGTTGGTACACGATTTCTTTTTTTTCTTTGCGAGCCTCAGCTGTTCAGTAACAAGTCAACAATGTAGAAATAATCCCGGCAGTAATTCCTTCGCAGTGTTTTGTCACACCACACATAGAATACAGGAATAAGCATGCAAGGGTCGTGTGACAGTATTATGTAATAATTCCGCACCAAAAACACTGTTCTTTTTTTTTTTTTTTTTCCCACAGCTGGCCAGAGTCATTGACAGACTGGCAAACTTTGCGGAGAAATACGCTGACCTCCCCACGCTTGGCTTCACACACTACCAGTGAGTCTGAACACAGCTGCACATCATTCACTGTTTTCACTGTTTTCACCGTTTTCACTGTTTGTCTGTTATCACTTTGCCTGGGGCTCCTTCTTAACTGGATTTTTCTGATGAAGAACATGCAGTGTTTACCTTTATCCCCCCTCTTCCTCCTCCTGCTCTGCCTACAGGCCTGCCCAGTTGACCACAGTAGGGAAGCGTGCGTGCCTGTGGCTGCAGGACTTGGCCATGGACATGCGGAACATGCAGCGAGCCCGTGATGACCTGCGTTTCAGGGGGGTCAAGGGGACCACTGGCACCCAGGCCAGCTTCCTGCAGCTATTTCAGGGGGACCATGACAAGGTATACGTCATCAATAAATTGGCATGTAGACAATGGTGGAGCGTTAAAATTAAAATGTATTAGAAATTTAACAAAGCTCACGTTTAATTTTCCTTCATCAGGTGGAAGATCTTGACAGAATGGTGACAGAGATGGCTGGCTTCAAAAAGTAAGTTATTTTAGTAAAATAAAAGATTTACAATTCCCGCCTCCTAATAGTAGGATCAGTAGAAACATAATTATTCTCTCAGTTTGATTATTATAGTAAAATTATTACAGGTAGGTACAATACTGTGTGACATATTATGTACACAAAAAAGACAGAAAAACAGAATCGAGCATAGCACAAAAAAAAGAACAACACACAATAAAGAAATAAAAAGACAAGATAAAAAAGGAGAAAAAATAGTAGGCTGTTGGAGTCGTGTTTTGTAAAAATAAAATAAAAACATCTTGCAAGGCAGAGAGCTGTATTTCCTTTTTACGTAACGGCGAGTAATTTGATTTTCTCTTTTAATATGATTTAAGAAAGGTATTCCATTAAAAGTCTTGGAGGAGCCCCTTGAACAAATGTGACGATTAACAAGACAAGTTGTTGGAGATAAAGAAGTCCAATTCTGGGCCAGAACAAGAGTCTGGATGTCTTCACCAACACGTTTAGTCTTCAGCATCAACAGCAACCACTTACTGAAGTCTCAAAACATGTTAAAAGTTCACTGCAGACAAACAGAGTCCGAGTCAATAGAGGTTTACTCTTCAAAACCAGAGTCCACCTCGAGAACAGACGAAAGAAATATTGTTTGATGCTCTCTTTTATTACAAGAATCCCTCCATCGTGATTTGGTTAAAAATCCTTTCTTACAAACTTGGTCTTTCAGCACTTTTATGTAGGTCACACGTGTGAGATGATCTCTCTTGTGGCCAGCTGTTGCAGACTTCAGCATTATGATGTCTCTTTATGGTGCGTCTGCCCTGCTCGCACCCCTAGTGTTTTGATCCCGTCCAAAGTTTCCTAAGAACATTTATTACAACAAAGTGGACATGGAGAGGATATACAGGTAAATGCCAGGGCCACATTAAGGGGTTTGTTTTTTTACTGGTTGTGGAGACTTTCTTTGTTATTAGCCCTGAGGATGTTGTTCCCATGCCACACAGAGCCTACCTGGTAACTGGACAGACGTACAGCCGTAAGGTGGACGTAGACTGTCTGTCCAGCCTGGCCAGTTTGGGAGCCACTGTTCACAAGGTAAGAGCTGCAGGAGCTGGAGACTCGTAGAGAAACGCTGCCATCTAGTGCTGTTAATGGAAATCTGCACGTGCTGTAATAACTCTGCTCTTTTTGCCTGACTTTGACATGGAAGCTCAACTTTGATCCATCTGTCCGCTGCAGATCTGTACAGACATCCGCCTGCTCGCCAACCTGAAGGAGATTGAGGAGCCTTTTGAGAAAGAGCAGATTGGTATATTGCTCTTTACTCGCCTTATACAGTTGGATCACATTCTGTGTCTGCACAAACTGTGTCAGCATGAAGTTGTCTTCCTCCTCCAGGTTCCAGTGCCATGCCCTACAAGAGGAACCCCATGCGCGCAGAGCGTTGCTGCAGCTTGGCCCGACATCTGGTGGCCCTGCTGGCCGACCCGCTGCAGACTGCGTCCGTCCAGTGGCTGGAGAGGACGCTGGACGACAGCGCCAACAGGTCCAACACCGCAGACATGAGATGACTGTATCGGCTAAAAGCATCCGGGCTCTGACTTTGTGCTGGATCATGCAGAGGCTCTTGCTTCCTCTCCATATTTATTCACCCCCCCCCTCTCGCTCATGTGCAGGAGGATCTCCCTGCCCGAGTCCTTCCTGACAGCTGACATCATCCTCAGCACTCTGCAGAACATCACCGAGGGACTGGTGGTGTATCCCAAAGTCATCGAGAGACACATCCGCCACGAGCTGCCCTTCATGGCCACAGAGAACATCATTATGGCCATGGTGAAGGCCGGGGGAAACAGACAGGTATTGTTGTGGATTTTCGATCGGCCATAAACCAGTTTAACACTTTGAAAAGGTTTCTCTGATGTCCTTAAAAGACAAAAATGATATTTTAATATTACTTTCCAATCTGACAGAGTTAAATCTTTTAACCATTCAGTCCCGATCATCACTGCTAAATATTCATTCATTTTCCGAATTTTAACCCTTTAAATGTTTGTTTACATAATGCCATTCTGAAAAGTCTCCCACAAAAATGTAATTATATTCTGTATACTTAATGCTAGGGGGATTTTTTTTCACTCTGGGATATGTCAGCTACAACATTGATGTTGATGCATTACATTAAACACATAATACAGCAGTAATAATCCTCTTGGAAACCAGGAAAATAGCATGTATCTGCTCATAGAGCAAACACGAGAAAATGTCTTAATCGGCTGGGAAACAGTTAAAACTTTGAATTTGAAGCCAGGTCTCTAAAGTGAAAGCCTGATATAATAGAGTGCTTGATTTTATGTCGCAATTGTGGTTTTAATGTGTTTCAATGGGGACTTTTGTGTCTGTTTTTTGGCTACACAATTTATTACAGGAGCTGAGGTTGAACTTCCAAAATTTGAGACAAAAACAACAAAAGCTCACACGGTTGCCAGCATTTATGCCATAAATCTCCATTAACCCAGTCAAAATGATAAAAATGAAAAATCCCAAAATGTACTGTGTGAGGCACAAGGGTCAACAAATGAATTGTATCAGTTTTGCAGCGTAACAGCAGGACACTGTCCTGACCTGTCATCAACTTTTGTGCTTAAAATAACATCTTTGTACTCTTTCAGGACTGCCACGAGAAGATTCGCGTTCTGTCCCAGGAGGCAGCGGCTGTGGTCAAACAGGAGGGTGGAGATAACGACCTGCTGGCCAGAGTCCAGCGGGACCTTTACTTTGCCCCCATTCTGGGGCAGCTGGACGCCGTACTGGACCCCAAGACCTTTATCGGCCGTGCTCCCCAGCAGGTACAACGTGAACAGCCGCTTGTCCTTATTCTACCTGCTCCTCTGCCTTTACAATAGTGCTCAGCGTTTATGTTTGTTGAGTATCTGTATACTAACGAGGTGTAATATATTCTCTTGTCTCCTTCTGCCCCGTCCAGGTGGCCAGGTTCATGTCTGAAGAAGTGCGCCCCCTGCTGGAGCCTTACAAGGCTAAGATGGACGTGAAGATCGAGCTCGAGCTCTGACGCGCACACACACGGGTACAATGACTTGCACACAAGCCAGGAGACGAGACGTCATCGTGGCCATGATGGACGCTTGCACCTCAATAAAAAGACAAATAATGATTTGACTTGAATTCATCTCCGTCATAGTGTTTTCATTTCTGCCTGCTGCATTTAAATAATAATGGGATAAAATGTGATGTGCTCAAAATCCTACACTTTTATTGTGATAATAATAACTCAAACAAACGGGGATTAATAATAATGTGGTCGTAGGTTATGTTTATCATCTTTTTATGGACAGGAACCAATGTGCTGCAAGGGCTTTTACAACCTGCCTTGTATCAAACGAAAAGAAGTTAATTAAATATTTAAGTTCATTATTAATCCCCTACTTCTTTACTTAACATTTATAATGATCGTCTGCTGAGGCTGCGCTTCACCCATTACTATTCAAACCGTTAGGAACAATCCTTTCAGAGTGTTTGGACTTTGGTTTGCTTTCAGTCAACGGAAAGGAAAAGCTAAATTTGTCGAGGAGAGGAAACCCACTGAGAGGTTGTAAATCTAAAAGGCTCAAAGTTCAGCCCAGCCCTTAAATACAAACAGTCATGTTACCGTACCTCACAATGTAGTGCACTACTTAATAATCCCCTTTTTAAAATTTTTTTTTGTTGGTTGGTTGTTTAGAATCCCAACTTTCTCAAACGTTTTCGTGATATTTTTCTTTTGTTCACCCCCTCAACGTACCTCCCGCAGTCACCACACTCATAACCATCATATTGCTGGTGTAGTGCTGAGGTTGCCTTTGCACTCAAAGTGTGAAACATCCGTACAGAGTGCAGCAGTGTCCAAACTCCCCTCATCTACTGTCATTATGGTAAAGATAAAGATGGACTGAGGGCTGCACATCGACCAGTGAGTACAAATGTCCTCTTTCTCTCCCTGAGAAGTTAATGTTTTCCTTTTTCTTTTTCTTTTTTTAACACTCAAACATTTAGTTGGAGCTATGTCCTCTCCCAGAGTTGAAATCATGTTCCCTCTGTGTGTTCTCGCTTTACCTGCTGACCTTGTTTTGTAAGGAAGAGGTGGCGGTGGTGCGTGTTTCCCTCCATATGAACCAAGCAGCGCCGGTACGAACATGTGGCTGTGGGCGTTGCTCCCCGTCTGCCTGGCTGTCTTTGGCACCGTGGGCATTTGGACTGTGTGAGTATTTAGCTGATTTGGCAAGTGATCAACAACTGCTTTGAACCAGAGCGTCTGCAGATTATTTCCATACCTGATATGTTATAGTGCATTAAAGCTATGCATGATATGAGATGAATAAATCTTGTTTTGTTTCTGTAAAAAAAGGGAGGGGCAATTAAATGAGATTTAACTCTTTATCTAGGAGGACAGAGGGAGACGCACCTGAGTGCACTTTTCTAGTTTAAAAATGTTTCACAATGTAATTTACCATAGTAATGTTTTTGTAAATAAATTATACTGTATACATCAATATTACTGTACGGGTATGTAGGTACTCTGTATTTATAAAAAAAACTTTAAATGTATTTCTAGCCTCTTGTCGTCTTCCCTTGTACTTGCATATTTGTCTCAGTGTGAGTATTTAATTGATGCCACGTATATTTTATATATATATATTGTAATTTGGGCTGAATAATCTAAAGGGGTCCTCACAGAAAGAATAAAACATTTATTTTTTGTGTTGATAATATTTATTGGAAATATTTTTATGTAATATATTACAATGTGATAATATAAATAAAGTGCATAATATAAAATGGATTAATTACATTTACATTATATATGTAATAATTAAATGAGATGTTTTGCACTTTATTGTGTGTTTTGTTATGCTTTTTCTCCACTTAAAATTCTGCTCATAAAGCCCCAAATGTTTACATACAAGTGCAATAAAATATTTGTATTTTTAAGTATATATTTGTGAATATTTGATCTCTCGGTCACAATGTTTTCTTCCCCACTAGCTTTGCCGTCTCCGTAACAAATGGATCAGTCAACCTCACAGAGGGAGTCCCTTACATCAGGTCGGTGTGATTAAGTGCAAAATGTCACGGCAAATCCTCCCGTGAGAGTTGATGTTGAATGATGATGGTTTTATTCTCTTATCTTCCTGTTAGTCAGTGCGGCACTTACCAACCTCAGAGCTGTCTTTTCTCCCAGATCTGCACCATCTGCTCTTTTTTAGGTAAGAACGGATGTATTTGTGCCCATGGTAGGCCAGCAGGAGTCTCTCTTTGCCACAGTTCTGCACATTATTCTTCCTGCAATAATGTGCAGAAAGAGCTGAAATTGTCAGAGTTAATAACTGTGGAGGAATTTAAGTCCATTTTAAAGGATGGAGAAAATAGGTCTCGTGGTCGATGTGATTGCTTCTGATCTCTAACTGATATACATTGTGCCTGTTTTACGCTTTTTAAACTGTTTAATATTGCATATTAACTGGATATTCTGCTCATTCATTTTGTCGTGTGTGACAGTTGTACGTGTCTTGTTTTGTTTTGTGATTTCTGTGAAACTATGTTCATGCAGCCTTCTTGGCCAGGTCACTCCTTGAAAAAGAGGTTTTAATCTCAATGAGGCTTTTACCTGGTTAAATAAATAAATATATATTATACGCTTCAGTCTTGGCGAACCTGCTTTTGAAGTCTTGGTCGTCTGCCTGTTAAGTTGACAATGTTTTTCTTCTCGAGCCACATCTCGCCCCTCCTCTCTCTCAGCCCTGTGGATCGTGGTGATCCGTTTCCAGCAGGTTAGGGACTATGGGAACCATGGAAAGGCCAACACAGCCAGCATTGTTTTGGGATTCATCTCCTCTATAGGAATCTCCATCATTGGCAACTTCCAGGTAACCGCTTACAAAAATAAAGAAATGATGAAGAACTTTCATCTCTTTCTCTAAGCCATAATCTTGACACGGTGCTCATTGAAATCCCTTCGCCTCTTAGCCGTCGGTCTTAAAGAGTATTCACCTTTTGGGAGCGTTCCTGGCTTTCTTCCTCGGCCTGGCCTACTTCTGGGTGCAGCTGTTTCTAACCTACGGGGCTCGGCCGTCTCAGGACCGGTGCTGGGTCGGGCCTGTCAGGGCGAGCTGCTGCACCCTCTGCACCATCCTGGTCATCCTGAGTATCCTTCCTGTTCGTGTGCACTAAGAACAAAACGTATTTGGTCATTGTAAAAATCCAAGTTTATACTTGTGTCCTTGTGGAGAATACAATAATTCTCTTTTTACTATTTCAAAAGTAATGTGTGTTTATTGTTGCAACCGCAATTGTGATGCACAGCTACTCGCTAACTTCCCCAAACGGTTTCTCTGTAGCCCTTCATCAACGCCCTGTTCCAAATGTGGACGGATTTTAAACTCTAAATTCAACAATATTAATCATTTTACGTTTCAACAATTTATCCATTACGTTTGACTTACTTTACTTGTCCACAACCTTTATCCACATTTCTTTGTAAAGCTATAAATCAACTATTAACTAAATATAAGCTAACTTTTAAAATAATTCATCCATCACTGTTAACATTAGCAAACTATTTCAACCGTATATAAATTACGTTTATCTATTTCAACCATTTATCTTTAGCCACCTATTCAAACCATCCATCCATTACTGTAAGTTAACTACGTCAACGCTGGCCATTCATTTTTTACCTGTTTTAACATTTATCCATTACTTTTAGCTAACTATTTAGACTTCTCTGCTCACTTGCTCATTAGTTTTCACACTCTGAGAATACATATATATCTATATATACTCTATATATATATTATATATATAGATTAGTGTTTTAGGGTGTAATATGTTGTTGCCACAAAAAAAGTCAATCTTTTAAAATCTCTAAAGAGATGCACTGGTTGTGTTTACTCGAGTTGAGTGGCACCGTATCAAGCGTTAGATGTGCAGTACCTATTTTCAAAAGGTCCTTCACATTGTTTGCGCCCACACAACCACAAACCAGGACAGGAAACTATAGACGGAGAGGTGCAAGAGGAAGGGGCTGAGAACACAAACATGAACTCATGGGTCAGTAACGTGCACAAGTGTAGTTTTTGTCAATGAACCTGCGAGGCGAATTCCCATTTTTTACAACACGTTTTGATTTATTAGTTGATTTTCCATGACGTGCGTTTATTAAGTGTTGTGCTCCTTGACCGCTCTCCCCTGCTTCAGTGGTCGTGCTCCACAACACAGGCTCTCCCTCTGGGGCCGCTCTGTGTGAATGGGCCTTGGTCATGTTGTTCTTCTGCCTGTTTGGCCTTTTCGCAGCCGAGTTCAGACACATCGACTGCCACCACCTCACCGTACAGAAACTACCTCTTGGGAACGCCTCGGTAGAAATTAATAGCTCTGTTGCAGATGCACTCAGCTGAAAACAAACATGTACAATTACATACAAGTGCATGTGGTTTAAAAACAACAATCAATACTTTATACCATATATTTTTGTAAGTGACATTTTGAAAGATGCAATGACAACAGATTTGTTATATATCTATATCTATATATTTGACTATTAACGAAAGCTGCATTTGAACATGTTCATCTCATAAGTTGTCTCAAGTGTTTATAAGATTTACTACCTTTTACCTTTTTCATGTCTTCTTGCCATTCCATGTGCAACACATAAGGATAGTACAGAACACGTTTATCTTTCTGCTGTTTTCACGATTAACTAAATAATCGCTATAAGCCCTATAAAATGAAAAAATAAAAGTCAATCTTGAGAAGGTTGATCATTTTCGCTTTGAAAATGACACAAAAATAGTTGCACATTATTCGACTAATTGTTTAAGCTCTAAAAATAGAGGAAACTGCATATAATTGTACTATACCGCAATAAATGTATCCTAACACAAGGTGGCACAGTTCAACTATCATTCACTCTGCACACTGTTCACATCCATTCAATAAGCACCTTTTAAATGTCACTGTATACAAACAATGAATCCACATATCAATCACTCATGCATATATTGTTATCCAAACCCCCTTATCCTTCTCTCAGCATGATATTTCCTACTCTATAACATAGTCTGCATCATGAACTCACGATATTCATAGACAGTGAATACCAGGAAAGGTCTGGTCCTTTTCTCCCTCGCTCTCCACCTGTCAGCTGGGTAATACAATAGAGGAAGGGGAATAGAAAAGGGGGATGGAGGGTGTGCAGGAAAGGTTTTGTTAGCAAGAGACGGAAAATTATAATTTTCTTCCTGGTGACATAATGAGAACTGTAACTCAATATTTGGCACATTTAAGGTGCTTTTATTTTGAAAGGCTTTGCTAAAGTTACTAATTAAAGTGCTGTAATACTACTCAAAATGCACGTTAGTCTATAAGGACATCTTACCAGCACATTAAAGATGCCCTTCACGTCCCTACAAACTGCACTGACCAGCAGGGGCGCTGTGGAGCGACGTCTTCTGATGATTATTTTACTGATGGGAAAATGCAGCTCTGGCGCCGTGCCAGCATGTTTTTGGAAGATGCCTCTACTTTAGACAGAGGTTCTACATTCAGCACAATTTGTCAGGGCTACTTGAGATGGGCAAAACAACGGCGCTCTCACATGCCGATAGTGGGAGAGGTCCTCCTCTTGGCTCAAACTGTCTCTCTCATCCAACTTCTCTGTTTATTTAAACATATTAACTTGGGCTCCGTTAGCACTGTCTTTGGTCGTACTTTGTGATCCAATTTTCACTTTTGTTTGTATCTTTTAGTGAAAAAAAAAATCACTCGGGGCATGTATGGAAGCTTGAGCTGGGAATACTGGGCCCCCAGTGTCCTGCTATGTCACGACAGCATTCTTTCACATACTCCGTGCTGTGTGATCACCAGAGGGGGGCTTTGACGAGCGGCCGCGGGGATCAGACGGGCAGCTCGGAATTCTATGGGAATTTCTCAAGTGCTATTGGTTACCAGTGTTTCTGCTGCAGACAGCATGCAGACTTTCTACTTCCATTCAAACAATGATGTCTCGGGTCTCTGATAAACGTGTTTACTGCAGCTGATTGGCAACGTGAACTTCAGCTCGCTCTTGAGACGCCTGCGCTCCAAATTGCCGACACGCATTTGAGGAAAAAGTTGAGAGAACTTGGTTTGTCCTTCCTTGCATTCAAACGTTTGAGCCATTTGAAGCATCTGACAAGTTCACCTCAATTATTATTATTATAGTTATTATTTTTTTTAAAGTGCAACCTATCCTAGGTCTGATGAAATGACAACGTGCTCTTGAATTAAACAGCAGCTCATACAGAGGAATTCAGAGGGAAAACGTTGGCGCCAAAATACCCATGGCCCTGCTGTTTTCATTAGTGAGTATGAAAGGCGTCTGATAAAGTAATAAACTCATAAAAACACCTGTAGCGACTCGCAAAGATTGGGAGGCCCTTGATGTAAATGTCAGAAAAAAGGTCTGGATCCTCTATTGTGGTGAAGGAGAACGAGGTGACGCCCGTCTTGTTGCTTTTGACTCTGATTCAAGAAAGAGGTGCATGCTTTCTAGGCCTATACTGTAATCTCTGCTAACACCTGCTCGTGCCGTAGTCTCTCTTATCCCCTCAACAGCTCTCCACCAGAAACAATAGCATTGCTTTCCTTACATGCGGCGGAGCAGCCGCCTCCAAGTTCACTATCGGACATGGCCGCCCGGCTTCTCTGTCCGCTCTTATCATCGGAGAGCCAAATCCTGTGCATTCCATCTCAAAAGGCCACTTTATCTGCAAGACAGCTGGATCTGCCAAACTTGAGGGTTTGGAGAGGAACGTGGAGTTTAGTGTTCGGGGGGGGGGGGGGGGGGGGGGGGGGGGGGGGGGGGGGGGGGGGGGGTGATTGACAGGCCCAGAAGAGAGACGGAATTGTCCAGAAGTGAGAGAGCTAGATCCAGAGACAGATATAGAGACCTAGAGACATGCAAGAGAAAGATGGACTGAGTGATGGAGACAGAAAAGAGAGAAAAAAGAAGAGTGGGCACCAGCAGCCGTGATCTCACCCTCCTCTCCTCTCCTTTGGCAGCGGCTTCCAGAAAGCTGCCCTTTAGCTGAAAAATGCCAAGCGCACCGCATTCCACCGGCCACACAAAGGCCCTCCCTCGTCTCAGCTGCACAGGCACAATCAGACAAGGGATAATTATATAATTAGGCTGGCTGGTGCAGACAGGGACCCTCAGATGGTGTGTTGGTGTGTCATATTTACGTTATCAGACAATGAAGAGTCTGGTCTTATCAGAGGAGGCAGCAGAGTGAGTGGGGGGCTCCAGCTGTGGCACTTAGAGACAGATTGTCATGATAGAGAATAACGGGTCGATAGAATGACCTTCAGCATGTGGCCCGGCAGAAATCAGGGCCTGTATTGTGGCCGAGCCGTGGTGTGTGTGTGTGTGTGTGTGTGGGGATCCTGTGATATGTGAAGAGGTGGGGACTTTTTGGATCCGAGAACCAGCCGAAGTGAAATGGATGGCTCGGTGCTGGAAGTTATTTAACACTATTTTCATACATTTCATCTGTCAGTGTTTAGGTCCGTTTGGGTTGCATTTGCACCACGACCGCCTGAGTGGCCACGCTGATTAATTCAACCTTTTATCTATTATTTATATTTTGAGCTATTTAGCTAATTTCAGCAACTTACCTTTTGCCATTTCACTCCTTTTAGCCTTTTATCCATCAGCTAACTATCTGTGTATTCATTACTCCCTCTATTTTAACAATGTACTCATTATTGTCAACAGTTTAGTAAAATTTAGCTGATTCATTTTGCCTTTTCAAACATTTGCCCACTCCTTTTTAGCTATTTGAACTTTAAACTTTATCCAGCCCTGCCTATAGGCTACTTTGTTTGTTAGCTAACTAGTAAGCTAATTTAGCTAATTTCAGCCATTTACTCACTCCTCACTTTTATCCATGTGGGCCTACTTTTATCTAACTATCTGTTCAGCCATTGCTTGAACTATTGTAACAATGTAAGAATTAATTGTAGCTAACTATGTCAACTATCAGTTTATTACCTTTAGCTAACTGTTTGGCTACGTTTAGACTGCCGGCAAATCCGATTTGTTTCTCATGTCCAATCTTTAAGACGGACTGTTCACATTCATTAGATCGGATTTGTGTGTCCAGACACCACCAACCTATCTGCAAGGGTTGCTGGGTAATGACGCAGGCGTCAGTTACTCCATCGCTACGCTCGTGAGGTGGATCGGCCTCCAACACGGACGCATCAGAAATGGAGGTAAGTAGGTCTACGATGTTTTCTATTGTGAAGACCGACAGTAGGTCACGGGTCCATGATTTTATGAATGTACTCTATGGAACCTTTGATATGTGTCCTTGTACACGTGTATGTGGATTTCAACTGGCAATCTTTTTGAACCTGCTAGCTTGTTTTCATGCACTCACTGGCTCAACATTGATGTTTTATTTGAAAATTCTTGATATATATTTTTCAAACGAGTTCCCCTACTCTCCAATCTTTCCATGTGTTCTTGGCAACTGCAGAAGTAGCCCTGCTTGGGCAATCACTGCACTAAATGACCACTAGTCTTGCCAAACAGTCCACCTCTTCCCTCTCGCCGAGGCAGGATCCACGCTCCCAGACGAGAATTGAGCCAGTGTCCTGCTCAGTTGGCCACCACCCAGCAATCTCCCCTTGCACCGTGGCCTTGGCTTTGGGTGTGTCTCCACTCGCACGGGACAGCACAGAATAGACTATTGTTGATCACACAAGACAGAGAGCGAGGGGAAGAATGAGGGGGGGGTTGGGCTGGGGAAGGGAGATGGTGGGGGGGAGAAATTAGCTTTTAACGAGCGAGCGAAAAAAAGCACATGCACAATGAAGCATGGCTCCCCTCCCACTTACATGCGTGTGCACTGATGCAGAGCCACTGGACATTTACGCGCACGTGCACACGCACGCAATGACGTGTCACCCAACAATGCACAAGCACCAAGTAGCTTTACGTAAAGTTGCCCTTCAGACGCGTTTTTTTAAGTATGTAAAAAATACTCTGCAATGATTAGTATTTTTGTTTAACATGGTTTTACCACATAAAGTATTTTCCAAAAAGTGAAAATAAGGGTCTGGAAGCAAAACTACTCTTTCTCCCTCCAGTGAGAAATTCTGTATCTATGAATATTCAAATATGCAAACATCCAAAAACTGCACACTCTATTAATGCGAACCCACACTTTCTGTAGTGAACTCGCTCCGCGCTGGAGGTTTTTGTTTTCTTTGCCAGCATTTGCATATTAGACCGTGATTGGCTTTCAAATTGGTGATGTATTAAAGTGAGCTTGCCCGGGATACGTTAAGTCAGTATAGTCGAGTCCAGAAATATTCACTTACTTGCAGGCAACGACTTATCTATTTATGATGAATATGAAGCCACAGCCTCTTAGCTTAGCTTAGCTTAGCTTAGCACACACATTGGAAACAAGGGGGAAGCTGCTAGCATGGCTCTATCCTAAAGTGACACAATCTGCCTTTCAGCACACCTAAACTTCACTTATTAACACGTTATCGCTTGATTGTTTAATTCCGACAGGGATGGAGGTGTTGGAACGGTTGTTCTCTGCGTCACTGGCTCTTGGACAGGATCGGTGACTTTAGTTTTCTGGTTGCCTGCGAGTCTCATATGCACCACAAGACTCCGGTGCCCGGCTACAGTCCTGGATTATTCCGGGGGTGGACTAAACCACCCATTTTTTTTTTTTTTTGTCCTAAACTGAGCTAAGCGGCTGCTGTCTGTAGCTTCATATTTATGCTATATGTCCCACAATCCCCTTGTACACCTCAAACTGTATGCTAATCCATTTTAACAAACAGTCTTTTAATGGACAACAATGGAAATCTACTTTCATAAAGGTTCGATAATGTGAAGGGCTGTTGCAAATTATTTGGCAGTATCTACAGATATTTTATCATCTACGTGAGCATTATGAAGTATCAATTGATCTCCAATAATTTACCTCATGCCTTGTATAACCATATGAAGCACAAGGCGTCATTATACTAAATGATGCCATTGGCTTGTATTACATATTACATCATTAAGGCTATTCAATATACAGTATATATATATATATATAACATGTCATTTTGAGCCATTTTTTGAGCCATTTTACAAGCACAAAAACTTAGTTTATAACCCACTCATATTTATTCAGAAACGGATATTGATGCACAGTGTACGAGAGATTTGTGAAAATTGTGAAGCGGCTTTCTGAGCCTGCACACTATTACTAAATCAACAGTGATGTTCAATGTTTCCCAGGTCTTATTTTGGGATGAAACGTGCTGGTGTCCTCACTTTCCGCATACTAAACAGAACAAAACAGAAAGTGTTGTATTCAAGATTCATTCAGCTTAGTCAAAACACAACTTTCTGGAAATGTAAATGAGCTATGTGGGCGGGAAGCCATTTAACTTTCAATTATTTACTTAATTAACATTCGTTCTGACCATTTTTTAGAGCGCCGCATTGATTTTTAGATGACATTTTTGCCTCTGGGCAACCTTCCAATTTCTAGTGGGAATAAAAATCAATCTGTAACGCATGGTGTGCTTTGGAAAATAATGTGAAATATTGTATTTTAATGAGATAAACATGCAGAACCAGTATATGATGCGCTCCATTTACTGTACTTAGTAAACACTTGTGTCGTGCATAGTTGCCTTGATGTTTTGAAGAAGAATTTCTTTGTCTCATAACCACAGTCTGAAACATCAGCAAACAGTCATTAGCACTTACGGGCTCCGATTGTCTGTCTCTTTGGGGAGATTACTGCTTTCGAATGCTCGGAAGAACAGATCTTCATACGGTAGAAAGTATCACTCTCATGGCAACAAAAACAACCCTCTTCAATTACAGATTCTCATCCAGTTTGGAGAAGATATTCACATGTAAACCCTGTGCTGCCGAACTTTATTTGGTATGCTTTAGACATTTTTGAGATGGTGAGAAACTACTATCTAAGTAGAAATGGCTGCCATGACTCAGGCTTTCTGTTTTTAATGATGCTGTTTTTAGATAGTTGGCAGCAATATCTTAAGCTTTGTTTGTCCTCAGAGGTTTGCGTTAGTTTGGAACTTGTATAAATATTTTTCATATGGAAAAAAGTAACTGGACAAAGGTCAGGTTTATTGGCATGGAACATGAATAAAATAAATAAATATATAAAACTGTCTTTTCATGGCATGCCATGTTAATGTGACTGGTGAAACTAAAAAGTAAATGATACAATCCATGATTTGTGATGGCTGATGCAATGTAAAATGACTAAATAGACAAATTAGCAGAGGTGGGACCAAGTCATTAATTTGCAAGTCACAAGTCCTAAACTTTGAATTTCGAGCTGCAATTCCGAGTCATAAAGCGCTCATCACCAAATAATACAGTAATAAGTAGTAATTACATTTACAAAAATCATGAATGCTTTTTAAACTTTGTAATCATTGGTTAAAACAAATTTGTCAAAACAAGTGCGGCTGAATTAATCATAAACAACAGTACTGACTGATTGCACTTAGCATATAGCACTATTTACCAGGAACAAAACAGAATGAACTTTGTATGTTTCTGTTCTGTCTTTTTGTATTTAACTCATCTTATATTAGAAAAATGTCTATAATGAATTTGTAAAACTTTTTCTATTAGACTATTCTTCCTTTAAAGTGATATTGTATATTGTTGCATGTCTTATGGATCTGGGGAATTAGGCGAAATGAATACCATTAACGTTAGTTGATTCAGGAAATGATTAATGGCACTTTTAAAAAAATTGTGCACGTTTTTAACACCCTGAAGAAGGCTGTTTGTGTCGCTACGCGCGGATTGTTAACTCGGATTCATTTGGACATTCAAGCCTCGTCTATGTTTTGTCTCTTTAGGATAAGTACCTCATACAACCTCACTTTAAAAACACTTGAACTCTCCCTTTATGTTTCAGTTGAAGACTTTGTGGCATCACAACGAGGCTGGGACAGTTGAACTTCACCATGAAATCGCCTTTTGGCCCTGAACCTTTCTACTTTCTAAAACTTAAGCTTTCAAGTATGTTCAAGTCAAAAGGCTCGAGTCCAAGTAAAGTCACGAGTCATTGGCGTTAAAGTCCAAGTGGATTTGCGAAACTTTCGTCATGTGATTGAGTCCACACCTCTGCGAATGAGTCACTTGGTATGACAGCGGTCTGAGCCTCCCACTGAGATGACAGGCTTCACGTTGCCCACTCAACACCAGTTTAACAAAGCCAGACTCAGACTTAAATGCCCAACTTCATAGGTCACTTGCACACAATAACTGTGACATAATCAATAAGTCAGCATCAAGGTCAGAGAGGAGGAGGAGGAGGAGGAGGGGGGGGGTCAAGGTCATTCTCTAATTGTCCAAATTCCCACTCTCCATGCTAACCTTTTGCGCGATGCTCGGCGAGCATGCCAGAGCCATTCTCCCCTCTAATGTCTTGACCTTTTTGTGTCGTTGGAAGACTTCAGAGCGGGCAGAGGGGGTATAGCTGGTGTGTCCCGACACAAAATGCATGGAGGGATTATGTAAGGGCAGTGACATTTTGGAGTGGGCTGTGACCTGCTCTGCTCCTCCACTGCTTTGAGGATCAGTCAGACGTTCGCTCAGACGGATCCCTGAGGTCGGCGCCACTCGTGGGCTGAATTGATGTCTTGATGCAGCATCAGTAGTTACAGTAGAAAGGCTCGCCACAGGCTCATTCTACACATTGTAAGACAACAAAGACGTCATTATCAATGCCGCGCGGTACCTAATGTTTCAACTTGGCAGCGCTATTCATCCCGGATGAAGCTCGTAGTTGTTCAGAATGTAGTAAGTGCAGAGTTTCACATCTATTAAAGGTGGAACGTCTTTCTGCGATCGCCTTATAGGGACAGTTCTGTTTGAAGTGGAGTTGTATAAAGTCAGTGTGCCTTGCCGGAACAAAGCTATTACTGGCGGGGGGAACTCAAGCCGCTCTATCCATCAAGGCTCTCGCCAAAGTCTCCAGACTCCATTGACGAAAATGGTCATTTTACCTCGCAGAACACAGGGGGTTGTTAGTTTGTCTGTGGTACTGTGTGACTTTGGCGAATAACAACTAACCAAAGCCACACAGTAAGACAAACTAACTGACCGATCGAGGCAGCGTTAGCAGCAACTCCCGTGTTCTCTGAGGTAAAATGACTGTTTTTGCCAAAGCGGAGCAAAGATAACGGCTTCAGTTCCCCGTCAGAGTAGGGCTGTCTGACGGCAAGGTAAAAGTATTCTAAATACAGCGTACACTTAAACCAATATAGATTTTAAAAAAATGTTTTAGGTGACTAAAATGTATTTTGCTGCTTCCCTCGTCCACAGCAGTTCATTGCTTAGCTTCTGTGCTGGTGCTGCTGCCTGTTTCTCCAACTTGGGAGCGTGCAGGCTGCCATCTACTGAAGGTGATACACTGACTATGGATAAGTTCCTCATACAAACCCACTTAAAAAAACCTCTGAGCCATCCCTTTTATATTTTAAATTAAGACGCTGGGACCATCCGATTTCACCCTACATAAAACATGCAGGAGTTTGTGATTGTATCTCCGTAACTTGTCACGTATAATGAAAACGTTCCTGCTGATTATGGAGGAATAATTGCACAGTTTTTACGTTGCAGGGATGTAAGAAAGGTGACAACAGAATTGCACAAAGTCTCAAAGTGCAAAATCTAACACTTTTTTTCCCCCCACAATTTGTTAGTCAGTCCCCCGGCGCTCTTCTTCTTCGTCTAATAGTACATTCACTATCATGAGTCGTTAGGCTGCATTAAGTTGGCCCTTCTCCAGAGATCTCACATGGACCTGAAGTCCAGTCCAAGGCTGGGCCAGGCCCTGGGAAGCTTGACGTCAAAGAAGTTCACCCTCCAAAAAAAAGTAACCTTTTTTTCCTCCTCTCCTCGCTGGCCTGGCCTGCATTTTCATATTTCCTTGGTATTTCCGGATGGCTCCCACATTGGCAAAATAAAGGCCATCAGAGTAATCATTATAATGTTGAACAATAATAACTGGGGGAACTGAATGAAAGCTTGGAGAGGCTTGTTGACCTTTCAGAGCTAAACTGGTCCTGGCTTCTGTCTGTGCACTGCTGAGCCCATTGTGTTCCCAGACCTTATCATTGTGTTGCAGTTTCCTCTCCCTGCTGCGGGTGCGCACATGTGCGTGTGAGCGTACGAGTTGATGCGCGTGCGAGGGTCCTGTCCTTGTGTATAAGTGTGTGTGTGTGTGTGTGTGTGTTTGTGTTTTAGTGAACTGGGCCGGCATACAACAAAGGTAAAGGAGGCTTGAAGAGTGATACACGCTGCTTCACACTTACACTCTTTATCACACACACACACACACACACACACACACACTTGCTGATTTCAATATTTGAATCAAAAGTTCACATGCTACAGTCGCTAAAGTTACCTGTTGCCACCCGGTGGTGATGTCATTTATTTGATGAGAGATTCATCAGTATGAAATGTAGCAGCATGGCGTGTGCATTTAAAAAATTTTTTTGGGTTTTTGAAGTATTTTCTTTTGTATTCCACTATGTCAAGGTGAGAAGTATTATTTGTCTTTGTACCATTTTATCAAAGAAAAAAAAGGAAACATTGAAACGTACATTAGGTCCACATAGATGACTCCAACAAAAAAAAAAAAAACGAAACACATTTCACAAGTTATTTTATTAATGCATAAAAAAAAAAATGATTTCACCAGTGGCTGACTCATCCACATTTGAGAGGAGAATGATTAATTATGTCTCCCAGACATGCCAACAGTAAGTGCATTGAAAAGCACACTCAGAAAGTATGTCATAGTGAGAACCAACAGTAAGAATTTTCTTCCCTCTGCATCACATCTCAATCAATGCTCTTGCTAAATCCCACTGAAAAAAAACTTTAAACACTGAGGCTCATTCATAAAAGTTAATAGCTGATGATAGCTGCAGTTATCAAAGTATTACTACAACTCAGGAATGAGTGACGGATTCTGCTTTCACCAGTTTGTTCCTAACGTTAAGAAAGAAGAAAAAAAAGAAGAGAAAGAACCTCTGCCTCCACCTGTTCCCCCCCCTCCCCTCCCCAGCCCCCTGTGGTGTAGGAGCGGGACGTCCTATGATGTCACGGTCAGCTCTGTTCTCCCAGACAATACACCCACACCTCCGGGGCTTCCCCTGCCCCGGCAACAGGGGGAGCTGTTGTGTCCTGGTGGTATGTGTACTATGAGTCATCGCCTCCTTTCTCCCACGCAGGACACACACGCACACACACACACACACACACTTAAACAGCTGTACCCAGCTGCTGTAGCTCCATAGTGATACACACACACAAACACATGCATCATTGGGTATACAGTTTAGAGCATGGATAAAGAGACGGGGGGCTGTGTGTAGGATGTGGGGGCGGACCGATGGAGTTGTTGCTAGGGGCAACTGATATCCCAACACAGCTCTGACCCCGGTAACGCCTGTGGCTCATTGAATCAATGGTAGTATTGATACACATGGAGAGAGTGAGACAACAGACAAGAAACGTGTGTGTGTGTGTGTGTGTGTGAGAGAGCGAGTGTGTGCTTTATGTTTTGCTGAGTTTACATGTGTTTGTGTACTTTTAAAATTCAGAAATTTAGAGCCCTGTGTGATCCGTGTGTATTTATGTGAGTGAGATGATGATGATGTGTGTGTATATATTCTCTAACCTTGTGAGGACGTATGTGTGTCTGTGGGACACATACGTGTGGTGATCACTCACTCCAACCAGGATTGATATGCAGGAGTGTAAAACAGAGTTATACAGGGGTCATATCATGAAAGCAGTAATGCAATTATTTTTTTAATTTAATTTCATCTTTTAAGGAAGCTTTGTACTTTGTTGCTTATATTATTAAACCTGGCTGTGCAACACCATGGATGAGTCCAAAGTTAATAAGGTTACAAAATGACCTAAACTAACAACCTTTTGATTTGATGAACCAACAACACATTATTTCCAAAATTCAAAAAGCAAAAGCAAATGTTTAAAGCAGCATTTATGGATTGTTGTGGCCCGGGCCATGGGGGCAGTGGAAAAAACACTGGCACAATTTAATTCGGAAAAAGTTGTTAATTGTGTGAGAAAACAATGGCCTAATTCCAAATGAAACAGCCATGTGACAAATGTAAGTCATATTAACTCTGCTCCATATTCTCTGACAGATGAGGTTGTTTGCCAATGAATCTTAAAACAACGCACATGTGCAGCACGTTGTGAGACTAAGGTTTTAAACATGTGGTTACCCTTGTGAATTGAAACAAATGTATGTTTGTTGCTTAATTTAGGTCACCTAAATAACCTATGTACGTTATGTACGTTACGGCAACTCGCGTACGTAAGTTAAAAATAAATCAACGCTAATTGCACACAGGAGACATAAACTCGACGTACACCTTGGGGGGAAAAAAGAGTAGATTCTGTTTCGCTCTAAACACAAGATTAAACAAAACTAAGGATTTTTTAAATACACTTAAAGGGGAATGACATTTCTTTTTAATACATCTGTCAGTTTACACTTGATGGCAACGTAGGGGGTTCAGGTACGGCCCTGGAAGTGGTCGGAAAGGGAATACCAGGACTAAGTTCTTTGCAAGAAAGTCAGTGTGGCATCAAGCTTAATCCAATGCCACTTTTTTTTTCTGATTATGCTGGCACATCCTGGCACTGGAGACTCCCAAAATAAATTGATCAGAGTGGTTTTAGGTCTCGGTCCACAACAGCACATAGAGAGGAACAAGTACTGTGACTTTCTTGTATCATTAAGTGCTTTAAAATGTTAATAGTGCTAGTAATTCCCATTTTTACTAAATGTCTCGGTAAGCAAATGACTGTAATTGTAACGGAACACAGATACTTTTTAAAAAATGTTTTTATTGCATCCTAATTACGTAACTCCGGTCCATGTATTACGTTACTTCCCAAGCCCGTTTCTCACTGGCACAACAATGCCCATACACTATTGAAATCAGCTTAAGCTCACAAGAGAATGAACAACAATAAGCCATTTTTTTCAGGTGCTGTCTGTTAATGCAGTTGCCCGTCGTCCATACATCCTGACATCCTGACACTGGCGGAAGGATAAAGCTGTTTCATACAGTACGATGCTGCCAGGATCTATAGCTGATCTGCTGATGTTGGGGCCGATAAGGGAGTATCTACAACAAACCACCTCTGGCCATCAAAGCTATCCCACTATTGTTCCCCCACGCACAGGAAGCGAGCTTTGTTGTGTTATTGTTGGATGAGGGAGAAAGAGTGAGGGAGCTGGTGTGAAGCAGTGTGCGTGTGTGTCGTACTACAGTAAGTGTGTGTGCGTGTGATTTATGTCTGTGGTTCAATATGTGAACAGCGTGTCGCACGTGTGTATATTGATCAACGTGTTGTGTATTGCAGCAGGGGTGGGGGGGGGGGGGGGCGGTATGCAGTACCTGAGTCAGAGCGGAAGAGGAGCTTTAGCGGCCCTCTGCTCAGCGGAACATGAAGCCGCGCAGGAAAACACCTGGGAGAACAAACAAACCCGGAGGAGGGAAGAGGAAGAAGAGGGAGAGGAGAGGCAGGATGAGGAGGGGAATTAAACCGAGAGAAAGAGAGAGAGGCCGAGCAGCTGCGGTTGAAGCCATGTGGAGTCCAGGAAGAAGGGGAAGAGAGAGTTCCGGTTTGTACGTCAGTGTAGCGTCGTTGAGCTTGAGCTTCAGAAGTCGCTCTGTGAGTGACCAGAGCAGCTTTAAAACTCATCTCAGCCCTTCAGATTGCGCTCTGGATCCAAATAAATCCAGATTCAGAGTGTTAACTGGTAACCCCGTCACAATCAGCTGTCCACTGTATCTCGAAAACGGTGCGTGCACCTTACAGACGCGTGACTTCGGATTCACTCGAGTTAACTCATTCCTCTTTAAGAGTCGCTCAAAAACGTCGACTCGTTCGTGGATCTAACGACACTAGAAGTAGCTGCTTGAAGAATAAAGACGGAGGGTTCCAGGGAGAAGCCTACTGACGGCTTTTTGCCCTGAAAAGCATCTGAAAATACAAATATGTTGCACGATACAAGAATGAAAGAGGAATATTGACATACGTTTTTAGTTTTATTTCACATAGACTGACACAAAGTCACACAGACACTCTATAGTGTGTCTGGCCCTTCCCGAAGAATCGAGGCACACAGAGGCCCCGCTCTGTTATACTTGTCCAGACATCACATCCTCGACACAGTTCCCTGGCTGCCATGCAGCTGAACTGGGCCACTCCAAAGTTTCTTCCCACTCTGTCTCTGCAGATGGCATTGTTTTCAGACACAATTTTCATTGTATCTGGAGTAGGAGGGGATGGAAATCACTGCCGCTGTAGACGCCAAGCGGTTTTGTACTCAACGACCCTCGTCGACAGTCGTTGCCCCCCCACCCCCACCCCCGTCCATGCTCCGCTTCTCTACCCCCTCCCACCCCTGTCTCCTGGGAGGTAAAGCCTGGATTTCCCCGTTTCCACTCTCCCTAGCTCTTTAACAACTAACGCCTCGCTCTCACCCTCTCATTTAGCACCACTCCTCTCATTTCCTCTCCTCCCCTCTTAAACCATTATGTCCTTTTATTCAGAAGGTTTCTTCCTCCCCCTCCTCTGTGCCTACCTGCTCTGAACCTGTCCTCATGGCTTTACATATTGGAGACTGACGAGAGCATATTTCTCCTTTTTTTTTCATCGCACCAATTCTACCCGACCAAAATTCTCCTCACTGTCCTATCAAATAAGATCTAAAATGTGCCCAGCCTCAGTTCCAAAGTTGCGATATCAGACATATACTTATATAAATACCTGTTTTTCTACCCCCAATCACCTTGGATAGACAGTGGCACCAGTGCTGGCTCTTTTACTTCTCCCATCTCCCCTCGCCACCCCCAAATCCATCAGATAAGTACTTACCTTTTATAATGTAATAAGCAGGTACGGCAGAGATATTTAAAGCATTTTCGGATGCAGTTTGGTATTCGCTGAGTGCTCCCTCTGCACCATCCCGGGCTGTCTGGACCTGTCTGATTGTTCGCTTTGATTACAGGGTCCTCGGCTCAACCAAAGTATTAAAACTTCCTACTAAGTACGTGTGAGCTACAGAGTGCAGAGATGGTGTTTGTAGGTGTGTGTGTGTGTGTGCATTATACATGTGGCTGTGAGTGCAGGTGTGCACACTCTCTCTGTGTAAAAGCCTTCCAAGAATCTGCGCGGAGGAGCTGACATCTGTGAGATTTATGGCGCTGTAAGGATTTTCAACTTTCGGCGAGCAGCTGCATGGCAAAGCAACAAAGAGAAGCGCTACAAAATTACAAAGTTGTCAAGCGTGAGTGTGACAATTAATTACCTGCCGCCTTGTGACCTTTTTTATTTGATGACTTTTTCAGTGGATTGTTGGAGACTTTTACACCTTTGTGTGTTTCTTGAATAGTGTATAGCAGTGTCGGTATGTTTACTGTCAAATTTATAAATGATGTCCACTGATAAAATTAAGGAAAGTCCCACAAACGGACTTCTGTCGGTACATTTCACATGTTTTTTGGTGCCCCAAATTTAAAGCAAAAAAAAACAAACAAATGAACGAACATCGAAACAGCAGACATTTCATAGAGCCATGGGGTGAAAACCATAGTTATAAAAACAGCACATCGGGAAACATTCTACCCAATAACCAGTTCCTGGCAACTTATTAACTCCGCCAAGGAGGTTTTTACTGCGTTCATGTAGTGTCGGAATAATCAGAAAAATTTGCTTCCGTCTGGGTAAATTCCCGAGAGTCGAGAACAACAACTCAGAAACGGCTATCAACATGTTGCATGAATGCTCTGACAAACAACATACTGCACGTGTTCTTTGTGGCATCGATGCTGAAAAATGACTTCCAAGCTCAGGAAATGGGACGATGTGCATGAACGCACCATCGGCCAGTGCCACTCTACCTTGTGAAGTAGAATCAACTACTCATTATATCTCATTCCCGGAAAAAGTGATAACATTACTTAAGTAATTTCAGTAAAGACTTTTGTTAATTTACTCTCGTTACTCAGAAAGGGCCTTTAAACAACTCCATAACCTCGACACTCGCACGCCCCCATATTCTGTTTTTAACACATGTCGAAACCCTTCTACACTACTAATGCAACTGACACGCTCACAACTTCATTTCCTTCCTTTTTTCCAAACCATTTTTGTTGTTGGCCCCACAGGTCGGGTTATGACGGCTAGATCAACAATTTCAAATTTGTCATTTCATAAAGTCGGGGGAACAATGTCCTGTCCTCTGTTGCAGGATGTGAACATGTGTAACCTGCAGATGGCTGAAGCCCACAGATTTAGAAAAGTGACCAAAGGCTTGGTGATGGGAATCCTCAACCAGAAGAATGAAAGTGTGTATCTGAAATAATCACGTGGAGCAATTCATAGGGACAGGATGAATTAATAAAGTCATACAAACAGGGGTCCTGCTCTCTGAGAGGAATACCAGATGACGGACTGTGACACACTTAGCACAGCGTCATCAGGAAGCAACCTTGTAAACAGGAACGACTGGGAGGAGGCTCAGCCACTTTGCAGAAAAAGACGTAGAGAAGCAAAGTTCACGGAGGCATTTTTAGATTGACCGTTACAAATACACCTGTAATCCTGGCCCCTACCTCCCCTTTCCAATTCTGCTTCTCTTTCTAATTTTGTTGTGAGATGGCAGCGTTCTTGTCTGTCGGACACGTTCCCCTTCACTGCCTCGCTCGCCTCGACTCTCTCACTTTCTGCTTTTCACGCTCTTTGCTCTCAAGGCTGTTGGCACAGTGAAGGCTACATGGCCAGTAACACAGAATACTATAATAATTTCTTTTTTCCTCTATGTTTTTTTGCCAAAAATAAATCTAAATACTACCATTAAGATACAGGTAGACTACTAGAGTCAATAAATATACAATTCAATTAAATCAATTTATAATGTTCAATGAATTTCAGGTGTTATTTTTGTCACTATATATATTTTATTTTCCGGTGTACTGTCGGACTTGAATTGAAGTGGACAAAAAGCATAACTCTGGTCTTAAATTCAAATAGAATTTGCTCTGTGAGCTTTGAGCTGAATGCTAACGTCAGCATGCTAACAAGGACAATGCTAACATGCTGATGTTATCACAGGTACAATGTTTACCTTGGTTTAGCATGTTTAAATGAGCTAACTTCTCTTCACACGTTCAGGTTGTTCTGACCTGATGATGGAGCTGGATGAAAAGTTAAGGAATCACCGAAGTTATTACAATGAATCCTTAAGAGATCACAGACGTCTGAATCCATCCAGTACTTGTTCAGATATTTCAGTCTGGACCAAAGTGGTGGACATCGCTATTCTCATGTCGCTAACATGGCTAAAAACACAGATGATGAAGATGTTGTTAAGTAGATACAACTGATCATAAAATATTTATTGATTTGAGACACACCTAACAAGTTTTCTTTCAGTCTATCTGAAAGAAAACTTCCAAAATACACACTTAGGTGTTTATTTGACTAACTTTATCTATTTTAAACTAGATATTATAGAAAACTTGTGACACAAGAAATAATTGTCTTAATGTAAGTAATGAAATGGGGGAATTTCCAAAAAACATGTTTACCCTTTCCACCTGTCGAGTCTTGCAAAGTGTATGGAATTTTTTCGAAGATTACAATACATTTCTTTAAATGCCGTTCTCTCATAATTATTATTTGTTTTGTGCTCTGAGCCAATAATCTTCACTTCAGTAGCACTAAAACCTCTATCTATATCTGAAGGTTTGTACATATATCATTCATAGCCTGATTTATGTAAAATGTTACTACTAAAAACATGGCAAATATATATACATATATATATATATATATATTTTCTTTTTTATGGCTGTTGACAGTATTTCCTGCGACTAATATGACAACAAAATAAAACAACATTTTAACCTGGATTTGTCCATTTTTCAGATTTCTGTTCTGGATATGTACGCAAATGAACACATAATTAATAAGATAACGCCTCATTTGCATATTTCAACAAAACATTTCACAAAACGTATCAACTTTCATTGTTACATGATTATTCCTTAAAGTTTTCACCCCTGTAGTGTCTTCCCTTCATGCCTTTTTAAACATCTTTTTGCTTATTATTTTTGCGCTGATGCTTGCATTTTTAATCTTTTACTGCAATATAAAATTCAGTCACTCGCCAATCAGTGGGCTCAGTGCTGATAAATGTAGCTTATGATTGACAAGTCGGCACATGTACAGTGTGTTTGAGAATAAAGCATGGTGATATATGAATTATCCAGGTATTTACAGTATAGCAGGCCTACATGGTATTCATTAGAGTAGTCTGAGTACAGTACATAGCAGGGAAGTCCCCCGTGAACCAGGACAGGGAGGGGCGGCTGGCAGAGGAATGCTGCTGTATACAGCCTCTTGGAGCTGAACAAAACCAGGCATTCCTCATGGAGGTGTTTATACTCTGCAGCGTGGTGTGGTCCATCCTCACTGGATGTGTTAGTGTCTCCATAATGTCACTGTCAGCAGCATGCTCATCCAACAGAAATACAACTAATTTAGAAAAGAAATGTTGACACACACCCAGTTTTGGCAAAGCTTCAAAAAACACAAAAGAGTGAGTTGATTACACTGAGGGAATCATGAGCCCCTCAACCTGCCATTGGAGAAATACATCAGAAATATAAAAAACAACGTTTTTACTTTGAGTTTTTTTATCTCCCCAAACCGTTTTTTTTTTGCAATGTGGTGATCAGTCAGGTGACATTTCATACATGCCAACAACAATACACCTTCTCCCTTAGACTTCTAATTTCACAGTACATGACGAGCTTTGGCTTTTTTCTTTGATCAACTCAGCCAGAAAACATGTCCCGACTAACGGTGATATGCTGGCTTAGTTTTTGACACCCATTAAAAGTCAGTGCTGTCTGTAACAGACTACACATGGGTACATCATGAGTATCGTGTATATAAGAATGAGTTACAGAAGTTTAGGTTTCCCTTTGCACAAAATCTATGTTTACTGCACCACCAAGAACACGATGGTACAGTTATGTGGGGTCAAGCGTGACCTTAAGTGCACAAAGAGTAGGCACAGGACGCCGTCTGAAGGAGTCCATATCAGCTGTGAGAGCTATATGGCCGTAAATTAGCCTCAGTTGCAACAGCAGGGCTACAAACACGAGAGCCGTGCTGTTGGCTCTCTGAGAGAAACGGACTGACTGCGTGTTCGTCTTTCATGCTGTGTTCACTCCAAAGGCAAAGACGACTTCCGTCTTGCATTAGTGCATGACACATTGGGTTACTTTGCGCGATTAATCTGGTCTACGACAGTGTTTTAAACTCAAAATAAACAGATTTTGCTATAATTGTATTGCATTAACCTGATGAAAAGGTTGCCGAAACAACTACACAATGATGCCGTTTTGTAAAAAGTTTCAATTTATGCTTTGTCAGGTCTGTGCTCAAGACGACAAGCAAACGACTTTTAAAATGCTTTTTTTCTGAATGGAGTTCTGGTCGATCAGGGCTACGCTAACAGTGTAGCTCCTCCATCAACACTACATCAAAATTAGGCATAAATACTGCAACGACGTTATTGTTTGTACGCATAGATATCTTCACACTGTGTAATTTTAAAATCATATAAAGTCACAGGAATTTAAGATGCTTATTTTTGATGACGGGTGCCAACAGAAATTTCTGATTCAACAACGTAAAGACATCAGGTTAATCTCGAAGTCATGCGATTGACGCAAATTTTGCGTATCGTCATTCACGTCGCCCGCCGTCAATTTGTGTCAATTTGCGTCTTTGCATTGACTCTATGTAATCCTGCAGCTCCAAAAATGTGCTTCATCCGACATGAACTCCGATATATTTCCACATAGAAGAAATGGATGATGAAAAAAAAACGTCACAGCAAATCTGTTTGTCTCTTCTGGGTTTCAATCTATTCTGCCACTCTGCATATCTCAGTCTCTCTCTGTCTCGCTCTCCTTTCTAAACCGTCCACTCTCTCCATCCTTGTCTCAGTGGAGTGCATTCCAACAATTCCTCACTGTCAGTCTCTTTCATTCAGACCCATTCGTTAGATGCTGTTGACAGACAGAGACATGAAGGCTTTGAGCTGCTTTAACTCAGTCAAACTGATCGTTGGTCAACCATTATATAAGTTCCATATCTAAGCAGTGTTAGTACTGTTTTAGTGCTTGATCGGAGTGTACAGATATAGTATTGAGTTTTTTCCTTTTAGTTGTGCTTATGCTGAGTAAGAATAAATCGGCCACCGGTCCCACCAACTGAATCTGCTCCTGTTTCGTCTTTTGATCTGATTCAGCCACATTCCTCCTCCTGGGATTGGGAAACCTGAGAGCCGGGGTGAGCGGTCATACTCGAGGCTCGAGGGGCCAACTAATGACTTCCCATTAGACCATTTGGTCTACATGATCCTCTATTATCTCCGAGACACGCGCTGGAGAGAGTCTATCCGCACGGCTAATCGAGGGTCAATTGTCTCCCCTCTTAAACTCCGATGCATGTGACAGCAGCCAAACGTGCACCTCTGCACACACATGTGCACCGTCCCGCAGTCCGTTTGCGCAACACGAATACAGTACGTTCATGCTTTTCGTCTAGAAATGCTGACCGTGGGGGAGAGCACCCAACTATGCGATTACTGCGTCGAATTAACCACTGGAGCTTTTCATCCAAAAAAAAAAAAAAACGCGTGAAATCAAATGGCATCATTGTTCAGTAGGAAATTAGTTCAGGGTGCGGTGACCTTCTCCGGATCTTCTGAAAAGCTCTTTAATATTTGAGCGAGTGCTGTCATTTCTCACTCAATTGTTAAGCATAGAGGGCCCTCTGTCCTCCGTTCATGGTGAAATTGGACAGTGAGCGTGTGTGTGAGCCAATATTTGAGGGGGTGCGATCTGTTCCACACAAAAGTGCTTTAACATGTTTGAAATGCTCTTCTTGTGGAGTCTGCTTGCATTTGTGTGCACATTTGGCTGGGCGCGTGCACATGCAATACTCTATTTGCATAAGAATCTTTCCTAAGATACGCGTATGCGTACGTGTGTCTGTAATGCACATACAACTGAGCTTTAGGCATGGGTGCTACAGTATTTTTTTTTGATGAATGTTTCTTATTAAGTTGTCGCCTTTGTAGAAAATGATGGATGTTCTTCTCAACGTGGGATTGTGGCGTTGCAGTCGCAGGTGTGAGCGTGTGTGCGAGAGTGTGTCCGCGATACAAAGGTTTGCTGTAGTGTGAAACCAATGCATGCAGGTCCCGGTGGGAAAATCCCTACCTCTAGTCAAGAACCTGCTGCCCCTCCTCCTCATCCTCCTCTTCCTTCTCCTCCTCCTTTTCCCTTTCTCATTAGAAACCAAACACAGCACTCGCTCATGTGAGCCACCACCTGAGCATAAAGTCAAATATGTTTTGACATGTACAGGGTGGCAACACTGGCAAACACTGACAGCATATAAGAGGAAGAACATTATCAAAAGTTAAAGGGATATTTCAGACTTTTTAAAGAGGGGTTGTATGAGGTATTTATCCATACTCAGTGTATCACCCAGCATGCCCCCAGTTTGGAGAAACAGACAGAAGATGGCTGTGGACGGGGCCGTCAGCAAGTCGTTTTTTTAGCAACTTAAAAAGAATCAATATCAGTTTAATTGCACGCTATAGTTCGAATATTTTCACCACTTTACCTCGCCGTCAGCGCTTTGCGACTGGGAACTGAAGCTGTTCTCTATGCCCTCAGCAAAACCACCAGACTCCTTTGACAAAAGCAGCAATTCTACCTCGCAGAACACAGGAGTTGATTTTCTACCGGTTAGTTTGTGTTATTGTGTGATTCACCAAGGTCACACAATAACACAAACAAGATGTCAAAAATATTGTAAATACAGCGAACACTTCAACTGGTGTTGACTTTTTGAGGTGGGCCTTTTTTTTTTGAGGCTAAAATATGTTTTGCCGCTGCCCCCGTCCACAGCTGTACATTGTTCAGCTTCTGTGCCCGAAACTTATGTCTGTTTCTCCAAACTGGGGGCGTTCCGACCTCCATCTACTGCAGTTAACACACTGACTATGGATGAGTAACTAATACATCCCCACTTCAAAAAAAATCCAAACTATCCCTTAAAAAAAAGATTGATCGTAGTATTAGTGATGGAGATCAATCCCACGTTTTACTCATCATGCTCATGTCTACAGACTTCCCTGAGTAAAATAAAGTCGACGTTTTAAAAAGTATGTTGTGTTTCAAAAATTGAAAGTATAGACTGAAAACGAAACACAAGCTGAGCTTTACGTCTATAAATACAAAAAGATTTGCTCTGCATTTGGATCATCTCGCTTCACATCACCACTGCTTCCTTAGTGCGGCGTTGCATTGGTATCCTAAGTCACAATTGTTGTCCCGTGCTGCCAGTGGCCTTGGCTAAACGTGCGAATATGAAACAGAGTGTAAATATAGCTCCATAGCTCATGCTGTTTCCTCCATGGACTCTTGTTAGAAAAACAATGGCATCCTATTATTCACCGGGACATGATTGAACTGCAAGAAAAGACTTTACTAACTGTGGGGACATTGTTCATCGCGGCAGTACAGTGGATCTGTCTAAAATGCCTTCAGTCAGAAACAATGTATAGATTTTTTGGAGCAGTTTTGTTCTTTCATACATTTCACCTTTCAAATGTTTGTTTCCCATGATAAAAAAAGTTCTTGCTCTTTTCTCCCTGTCACGTATCATCATAAGCCCACGAGGTTGGCTGGCTGATACACTATTTTTGGGGCCGTCAGGGCATTGTTCAGAAATGTTCCCTAAACTGACCGTCAAAGGTCAGGACTCTGAGAATAACTCCGGTGATATTTAGAAACACTCTTTGTTTCCTGATAGCCCAGCTCGCCGTGATGCTGAGGTAACGAGAGGAGTCAGTTGGCATGGCAACTATCCCCGTGACCTCTCCAGCAATAGTAGCCGCATAAAGGTCCGTTACGCAATAGGCTGAGTTTAGGGTCATGGGTTATTCAGAAGTGTTGACTTTGCTTAAAGCAATGCGCTCCATGAATTAAAACAGCGGATGCAGGTTGATCATGCATTTTTTACTTTTAAGTGAAATGCTCTATATATGTAAATTGGGCAACATGAAAAAGTGTCTCACTGTTCATAAGAACCAGCATCTGTCAATGTGGGGCAACTGTTCTAAAGTCTAAAATAAAAGTATAACGTGTGTGTTGTGCACTTCAGGTAACAATACCACAATGGGAAAATACTCCATGACTAAATAAAGTGTTGAATTCAAAATCGTACTCAAGTAAAAGCACATAAAGGTAGTCAAAGTAAAGTAGTCCTGTTATATTATCATATATAAGGCTATATTATTAGATTATTAATACATATGATTCATGTGTAAGTAGCATTTTGCTATTGTAGTTTGTTAAATTGGAGCAAATTCTAAGTACTTTATATACTGTTGCATCAGGTAACCTGATCCTATGTTTTGTATATAAAATTGAATAGTAAGGCTAACTATCGCTGTTAAATAAATGTAGTTGAGTAGATAAAGTAATGGAACAAGGTCTAGAATAAGTAATTAATATAGTCATAAATTAGAAACACTCAAAACTGTACTTAATGTCAATACTTGAGAAGAAGTAATACTTTACTTTACTTAACCAGAATTCAGATCAACAGACAAACCCACAGGACTTGGCGCAGCCTCAGGAATATCTGCATCAATGATCCACAGCAGAGGAAATATTGCTCAGAGTGGCTGCAGTGTGTGTGTGCGTGCGTGTGTGCGTGTGCGTGCGTGTGTGTGTGAGGTTAGTGGACTAATGTCGCTTCTTTGTGCGCAGATTATCGCCCATTCTTCAGACAGGGGGCAGGAGAGAGACTCTTGGAAATCTGCTCTTCCCCTCACCACCACCGCTGCGTAATCAGGCAGGTCCAGCAGGGCTGAGGCGCACCGTGCCACACAGAGCTTTGCTTATTGATAAGACTCCTTGGAAGAAGACGTCCGCACACCAGCGTGCTGACCTGCGACGTTATTTCAGACGTGCAGCCTGTGAGCTGGACTTTGGGACGCATCACGGTTAAAGAGACTACTGGGAAGAGAGACGTCAATTGGATATATTCTATTTGAAAGAAACCGGGACTTGGAATAATTGAAACTTTCTGAACGTCCGGGATAGTTTTGTCTTGTGAAGTTTGTGACTTGGAAATACCGTTAAGTGTTTTGTTGAATAAATGTATTGCGCATTTAGCCGAAAACGCACACTTGTGCGCAAGGTGAACTAAGTAGAGAAGACTGGACATCACGTTGAAGAAAAAGCGCCTGAATTAAAACTTGGAGGTTTATTATTCATCAGGACTGTGGAGGTTTTTTTTTTTTGTTTTGTTTTTTTTTTGTTCTTCTCTTTTTCTTTTTACAAGGGGGACTTAAAAGTTCCGTGCCGCTGACCGAGCACGAGCGCTTTCTTCTTCTCCTTCGGATATCTCTGCTGGAGAGACAACAGTGTGGACGGACCGTCTACGCGCGCGCAGTTCCGCAGGGCGAGCCGCTATCCCTCCGCGCGCAGTGCTGAGGAGAGAAGGGACTCTCGCGCTTCCATAAATGCCCGGTCCGTCGCAGAGGCTCGAGGCTGGGCAGCAAGATGAGCTCGTGGGTACAGCTGCTGCTCGCGCTGCTGGCGACGTGTCTGCGGTGTGGCGTAGCCGAGGTGAGTTTACATCAAAACTGCGGTTTGAAGAACTTTTACAGGTGCTACACCTTTACTCCAACAACTTTAAGCGCTCATTATATTATACTATGCAAATAGTATAATATGAGTTTTGTGAGTTTTATTGGAAATGTGACACGTGCACTGGCAGGATATCGCCTATCATAAAAGTATGCTAACTAAAATAGACTAAGCCTGCTTACTACAGGCTACTGTTTAAATCCGTCTTTAATAGTGTCTCAACTATTTCCTGAGAATGACTCGTAGGCTAAAGTGTGTTTCACGTTTCACATTTTATCACTTCTAATTCGTTTGTGTTTTATCCTCTGTCGGAGCTTTAATTATGAGTAGCATCATCAAGAGCATATGTGTCCTTCCTGGATAAACACAGCACACAGACCAACGTGGTAATCAAATCCAGGTTTAAAAAAAAAAAACAACAACTTTGGAGTTAGTGCACCTGCTTCAGTCTAGTCTCATAATAAAATCCCACTTTCCCTTATTGCTTCTGCGAGGGGTGGGATCCTCCCCTGCAGAAAATAACTGTTATCCCTCCGATTAACTGGTGTTATGAATGGATGCCTAGGGCCATACACATGCAGAGGGCTGATGAGCCAGGAAACAGAGGCTGCCTGCCACGAGAGGCTCTTAAACAGCTGGATGCCCCACGTGGTGAAGTGATGCATTTATGGATGCTGCTCCAGATGTTGAACCAGTCCATAAATCAGCCAGTGAGCAGCATCTTACTGTGACATGACGCTGTAGAGGCCACGTGTTAATTACAGTAGACGACCAGGAGATACCACAGTGGCAGTGACACATTTTCTTTGACGCCCAAAGGTGAAATATATCTCGGAGGCAAGATGACACAGAATGTGTGCTCGGGTGTGAAATATGTGTCATGCATCAACACAATGTAAATCACTTGTCTTGCCATATGTTGGACGTCTAAAAACATTCAAATGACTGATATTTAAAGAGAGACAAGTGCATAACCCCTTTACATTTTCAGCTGAACTTGCACTTATGCACTTATTACTGCTGTTTCCACCTCCAGTGAACCACCATCTACGTGCCGTTTGAATACAAATCTGCCTGAGTAATGAACAGGTAATAATGACATATGGATGCAGGATAGATGGGCACAGTCTGACCGTCTGCTGAGGTCAAACAGGAAGACAAAACTTAACTGAGGGTCTTGTCTAGGTCAAGTGAGGCTTTTGCCTAAATGAAGGCTATAGAAGTAGGTCCAGATCCACATTGAATCAGATTATATCTGTATTTATGTCTCCGTTCAGATTTCATCTGTGTTTCCGACCCAGGAAATTCGTCTCAACAATGAAACACTAGTGTCAGCCACTTGTAAAACTAAATGGGGTCAAAACACACAAGTCAGTCATAGGAAGTGGACATTTAAACAAGTCAGAAAGAGGGCAAAACCCTTTGTGAGTTTGCCTTTTTTCATTCAGAGAGGTGGAGCAGTATGATATTGGGTATTGTACCTGGGACAGAGGAACTTCAGCACATAATGGAAACTATTCGCTCACAGTTAAAGTAAAAATAATATAAAAGAATAGAAGAAAATAGAAACAGAGTTTCTGCAGGCTGGCGTCTTTAAGGGCTTTCATTTCTCCTTTCATTTACTGAACACATACAATTTAGTGTATGTATGTAATCTACCATCACCATGACTACTTCATATAAAGTTGGATTTCGGGTGAAACACAACTATGATGGATGACTTGAAATTCCTGTCATCAGCCCGTCTTTTCATTTTATGGCCTCTGTAGGCACCACATGTAAAAGAAAAGATTTGACAGGCCAAGTTGTTTAAAGGGAGAAAGTTACTAAGGCTTTGAGGTACAAAACCAGGAATTCCCCGTGTCTAATTTTAAAGTTATAGTATGGCAGCTGTGAAATGATGGAGTCTGTATGCAAGGTTTACTCGCGGCCCTTATAAAAAGAACATTATCATAAGAGAATAAGACTCATTTAGTCTTGAGAGAGAGTTATAATTTAAAAAGCGTGCTAATATATGACGTGCACATACATTCAACTGTGGACCACCAAAGAGGAATCCAGACATTTACTTTCACAAACTCATCATTATCCTTAATTGCATTAGGCGCCTTTCTAACTCAGAGGGAAAGTCATGACAAAGGAATGAATTAAAGTCACATTTATTCACACATTCCAGTATTGTGCACGTGTAGGCGCAGTTTCAGTGACTACATGTGAAACATCAGACGTGTGCTGCTGCTGCGCCGGCAGCAAACTCGACCCCTTAATTATGAACGATTAGATGTCCCCTCTCCTCCCCTGCCTGTACCTGGCATTCCTCAGTATGTCCAATAAACCTCCAGGGGATGGGAGCTCGCTTCAAGTGATAAGTGCTGGATTATGTCAAAATATTTTATTATATAATCTTTTTTTTTTTGGACATTGTAAATTGGCAAAACAACTTGAATTCTCATGTTATTGAAGGAGGAACGTGATTGTCACGACAATATAGGGAGCAGTTTGGTTGTATAATAAAGTGTTCTGTGTAGATTGACAGTGATGGATAAGCCAACATTACATTATGACGTAGAGCTGCAACGATTAGTCCAATAAATGATTAGTCTGTCCACAGAAAAATAATAGTTTAAGTATTTTTTTCAAGTAAGAATGGCAGAAAATGCTGTTTTCAGCGTCTCGGATATGGAGATTTCCTGCTTTTCTCTGTTTTGTATCATATCAAAGTGAATATCTTTGGTTTTTGGACTTTTAAAGACATCAACTTGGACTTTGAGGAACTGGGCGGGACATTTTTCCCTGTTTTCTGACATTTTATACACCAATCGATTAATAGATCAATCTGGAAAACAATCGTCAGGTTAATGGATGAATTAAAAAACTTACGTAAATTGCAGCCCTCGTTTGATGCCTGGTCTAACTTGCTCACTGATATCATCCTTTTACGCTCTTGTATATCTAAGTACAGGTCATAATAAATGCCCCTAAAAGGAACTCGAGTATCTTGATATATTGGAAGTATCGTAATCTTCATCCCATAGTTGCACGTTGAACATTATCAATGTGTGCTTACACATTCAGTCTGTGGATTTTTGAATCCGTTTACATCTGTTTTGTTTATCAGAACCAAAGTGTTTATTTAGTATTTCCTGCTTAGACACAAATCATCATGGCAGCAGGCACCACTGTGAACAAAGGCACACATCCTATAATTAACATCAGACACAATTAGCCAAGCCGGTGGGTTTGCTCCGTTTGGCGAAGGGAAGAAATCATCATGATGACTCCTTAGGGGCATCGGCAGCTCTGCAACAGAGATGTAAGTGTAATACAGCAAGCATTTCCCTGCTGTATTATTCGACTCTCTGAAAAGCCAGCCAACAATGGGGGAAAGTCAACGGCGTGTAGTGCAGGCAGGATGAGAATTCATGTCCATGCATGGATGGCTGCTTCCTTTGGCTCAAGCCTGCTTCCCGTAGGGATTCATTATATTCTTCAACCTGAATGCCACCGTATACACAGTTTGCTGGGATGGACTTACACTATCAAATAGAATTGTATTAAAAAAAAAAAAACTAGAACATTTAGATGTGCAATATTTCACATATTGTATTTTTCTAAAATTCTGATGTATTTTTTTTAATTATAAGACAGTTTTACGCAGATTTATTTATTTAGGATAAGCCTCTTGAGGTGGGTCATCTTAATACAAATAATCAAAGAAACAACATTTAAGTGTCAACAGACAAAACAAATTAAATAGTTAAACATGCAGACAAAAACAAAAACGGACTTAACAAAAAATGGAAATAGACATTAAATTAAATGGCCACGAGTCTTACTTAAAACATGTACAATTAGTCTCAAAATAAACTATTTCATTTGTTTTGTCTGTCAAAGATCGAATGTTAGAAGGTAAATGATTCCAGCCTTAAACAAAAAAGCTCGTTTTCCAATTGCTTTTGTAGCTGCATTAGTAATAAAGAAGAAAAGCTGAGCACAGTAGATAAGTAGAAGTATGAAGTACAAAAACGGTTTTAGGTAATGGGGATAGGTGAAGTGGACAAATTAAAAAATAATTTGTGCAAACAATACATGTGTGTTCTCATACTTTGAGAAGGCCGAGTGTGTCTATCATACAATGGAGTGGAACAAACGACATATGCTATTATACACTCCGTTTATCGGGGAAAGATTTAGAGATCAGACGTTCCTTCATATTTTGTTCGTCGGTCAACTGTCCGGACCACATTTGCTCCTTTGAGATCATCTTCATTGGCTCCTTCTCACCGTGAGCCAGCAAAGCAAATGAAGCACATCCACTGCATTTAAAGCAATGCGAGGAAGTGTCTCGACCCATGTCTGATCCTTGTCCAATTCAACCCGTCTTTTATTCATCTATTATCCCTCTTTTTTTCAGATGCACCTCCCTTCTCTCCTCTTCTCCATATCACTCCTTCCCCCACTTCCTGACTCCTTCCTGGCTCCTTTGACCCCTAAATGTTAGCAGATGAGAAGACACAACGCCAATAGTCATTCACCCTGCTCTTAGTGACCATTGTGTGTCTGCTTTGGTTAATACCCCCCTCTTGCCCATTAATGAGTAGGGGGGTTAAACCCACAGCCAGGCCATAGAATCACAATGTAGAGCTGTTTGCTTGGTTTCTGGTGTGGTGGTATGGAAGTATTTGGTCAAATGCAGGTTGTTTAAGTACAAGGCTATTGTAATCTTATCATTTAGGTGTTATCAACAAAGAAAAAAAAGCCCAGAGATTCATTTTCCGACTATCAGGTATTTCCTGTGGAGCCACAGCCTGATATTGTTCGTAGCCTCCGTGCTATAAAACGCCATTGTCTTCCAAAAACGATTAAAAACACATAAAAGAGCGATACCGCTTCACAATGGAGTGTATTATCCCTCCATTGCTTTAAACAGAACGAGTCAGTGTACACGATGTTTAACGGTAAACTTGGAACCACTAAGATTTGAGGTATAATCGCATAGAAAAACAAATCTGTGTAAGTGTTTACAGCCATCACCGATCACAGCCCCGAGAGAGCGTTACAAACTTAGATTTAAAGTGACGTCAGTGCTTATATTAAAAGAGCGGTCAGTTTGAGAGTGATAGAGTTCGGTTTTTTTTGATAGAAGGGATGCCATTTTGTTTACATTTCCATCACAAACACTTGTGAAATGGTTGTTGCAGACGTGCTGCCGTGTTGTTCCATTTCCTCAGAGGAATTGTTTGGACAACTGTGATGTGCAGGGCAGGATGAATAGCGGGGGGGGGAATTCTCAAAAAGCCTTTAGTCACATGCACTGCTGAAAAAAAAAAGTTTCTAAGACGGTCCAAAAGAATGTGTTTTTATTTCTTTGCTCTCTTTCATTCATTTACAAATACTTGTGTGTTCCAGGGGGAGCCTCTGCCTGCAGCCCTGGTGGAGCTGGTTAGAAACAGCCCCATCTCCTCCATAGAGGACCTCCAGCTGCTGCTGCTCACTGACTCCGTAGGTAAAGACCAGCGCATTCTGATATTACTGTTGCAACGTACCCTGAAACCAGACTCATCATTTGCAGCTTTATCACTAAATGGAGCTCACTAAATCTTTCCTCAAGCATCTTTAATCCTACGCCCAAACCCCACCATACAGTTTGGCAGACCAACAACAATGCTGGGATCCTCCTTTCCTGTATCTGGAGCTCATCTATTACAAATTCATGAAACATTTTTTATTTTGATGTTTAAATTCTAAGGCAGGAAGTTTCAAATAAGTAGGTTACAATTTCACGAGAAACAGAATTGCCTGTTTTTCGTTGCATGTGGTGCATTACGTGTTATTACTTCAATTCAAAGGATTACATGTTGCTGTACAGGTGTAAAGGTTGAAACCTTCGCCCTTATGAGTATCCTTTCAAAATAAAGCGCAAATTGCTTTGAAATCAAGCAAACACAACAACAGACAACAAATACACAAACAGCAAACTTATGACTTCTGTAACCATGTTTTCTCATAAATACAGACTTTGCCATTCATAGTTTGAGATGATATTCCAATGGCAGAAAATTGTATATTGATGAACTGCAAACTAACATGACAACAATAAGTGGTTACTTTTCCACCATAATTGTGACTAGTAAACATCACCAGTAATAAAACCAACTCAGACAAACAAATGGATTAACAAGGAGCAGGGAGAACACATGATCTTAGAAACACACACACACACACACACACACACACACACACGCACACATGAAAATGCACAAAGTAAGAATTATAGCAGAGCAACAATTACTTAAGCCAGATCTAAGTCTCTGTGTCTCTCTGCATGTGCACGCTCACAAGCACCCTCACATGTGACATTAACTACCCCCACACACTCTTTGTGTCTCCCTCTCCTCACCACATGCGAGTTCTTGAGATCCTGTTTTATCTCTATACATGCAGAGGGCGCTAGAAGGCCTTAGAATAAAATACACACTGCATGCCTAACACAGACCATTCATAAATCAGTTGCCGTGTTTACACAAGTCAAATGCCGTGTTTGTTTATTGTTTTGTCTCAGATGACGAGGACGAGACTTATGCAGCCAATGGAGGTCACAGACTACCAAGGAGCCTCGGTGAGCTAAGCCAAGGAGCCCCCCCCCCTTATTTATTACCCCACAGTGCCATTTGACAAGCTTCTTATTTATTGTGTATCCTGAAATACAAAGAGCATCGCTGCTATTACTCTCGTGTCTTCTTTGGATTTTAAAAAACACATTCCCGTGGTATGGCTGTGAGGATAAATATCTGCGTATTCATACTCATAAATAAGTTAATAGAAGGCTGCAGTGCTGACATGGAGGATTCCTGATTTTCCTCGTGAATGTAAAAGTCCTCCGTCCTCATTAGTGCAGGACTGCGGGTGTGTTCAGTCACCCTTCCTGGGAGTTGAGTGATGTGACAAGTATGGCTTTAGTGACACGGTGAAATCCTTCCCATTAACCTTTTTTCACTGTCGTGATAAAGCAGATGTCAGAATTACTAGAAACCAACGTACCACAGTCTGGGGAACTTTGTTGGATTTCCATCCGGCATGAGGAGATACTAATGACCCTACATTAATCATCGTGTAAACTATACTTAATGTATTATAAGTGTCCTTGTATGTTTAAACAGAACAATCTAATTGAACAGCAAACCTTTGCGGAATAAAATTCCCTCTCCCTACTCATTTGAAATGCATGAGTTTCACATTATAATCCGCCGTTTGTTTCTGCTCTGCAACAGCTAGAAACAGGCTTTAGTGGATGCTGCAGTGCTAATGCAGGATAGTTGTAGGTGAGCTGCGTAAATCATAAGTCACTGTTAGATAAAATGGTAAATTGGTTTTCAGTGGTGAGAGCTTCTTATCACAGTAAATTCAGATGCAAACAAACTACGTGAGTCATTGTGGATGAGTGAGTACGCTTAATGGAATCGAAGTTATTAGGCCTCTCACATTTGCCGTTTGCTCTTAGCGCTTATCTCTTAGCAGCTTGGGAGGGTTTACATTTCCGTGGCAAATCATGAGGAGTCCCATGTGCATTTAAATTTTTTGTCTTACTAAAGTCAGTGGTTAGTTGTCAAATAGAGTAAAAGTATAATTTTTTAGAATGCTGAATACTAATGCTAACACGAGTATAACCAGTCATACTCGCACTCATGGATGGATTACTGAACGAGCCTGTTGGGCACAGGCCAAGGGGTCAGGGGCCCCATGGGCTTCACCTGCAAAATGTCAAATGACCACAAAGAGACACAAAGTGACTACAAAGACTTGCAAAATGACCAAAAGACCCGCAAAAAACAGCTATGAAGAGAAGCAAAGTGACCATATAAACCCCAAAAAAATGACCACAAAGAGATGCAAAATTACCATAAAGAGCTGCAAAGGGACTGCAAAGAGCCAAAAAAAACAGCCACAAAGAGATACAGAATTTACCATGAAGAGAAATGACTAAAAAGAGAGGCAAAGTGACCACAAACAGCCACAAAACGAGCGAAAAGAGACAGAAAACAACTACAAAGAGATGCAAAATATCCATAAAGAGATACAAAATGCCTGAAACAGATGCGTAATGACTTTGTTCCTGTGCTCAGAAGCCCATTGTTTCATAACCCTTCCATGCTCACACTCAGTCATATCTCACATCTCATCCCTCAGACGCTCAGCCGGCTCAGCAGGCTTTGTGTAAAGTTCGTACGGAGGTGGTGGAGGTCACCAGGGCGATGTTGGACCGCAGCAACGCTAATTTCCTGTTATGGCCGCCGTGCGTCGAGGTGCAGCGCTGCTCTGGCTGCTGCAACGCCAAGAGCCTGCAGTGCGCCCCTGTCGTCACGCACACCAGATACCTGCAGGTAAGCACGCACACACGCACACACACACACACGCACAGGGAAAAAGACAGACACAAACATCTAAACACACAAATCTACAACATCCTTTGTGTTTTGCTCAGCATCCTCCCCTCTGACTCCAATCTTCTTCTCAACCCCTCCAGGTCATGAAGATCGAGTACATCAACAAAAGACCCACTTACGCTAAAGCCGTGGTGTCGGTGCTTGATCATGTGGAGTGCCGATGTCAGCTCGCTCCACGCCTCCTCGCGCCCAAGAAGAAATCATCTCGCAGACAACATAACCACCAGCATCGAAACCAGACACTCAGCCAAGGACACGGACAGGTACAGCAGTGTTTGTGTACCGTATGTACTGCTCACCTTAGGTGTTAGTTTTATGTACCCCAAACAATTAGCACATTTCATAATATTAGTTTGATCAATCTCTAACAGTTTTGTTCATGATTACACATGGTGGAAACTTTACTTGGAGGTTTGAGGTTTTGAACAAACTTCAATACACAACAGATGTCTAAATGCATATATAGACCAACTTCTGACCTTGGTTAAAACCTGTCTATTCTAAGCTTGTGCACAACGTTACTCTACTCTTCTTGCACCTGCTTCACAGTAAAAGGCATAATGATGTTTCCTTTGTGGATAACCTTTTCTGTTCTGCATGAGAACAGGTATGAGAGGCAGGTATGAAGGCAGAGCGCAGACCTCCGCCAAGGCCAAATGCACTAGAGTTAAAACATTATTTGTGTATCGGCCCCTTGATTACGAGCCACTCCCAAATTCCATCTACCCTGTTTCATGAAAATGAGGGCAGTAGTTTTTCCGTAATCCTCTTGACAAACAAACAAGCAAACCGAAAACATAACTAGTTGATTTTTTCGGATTTCAGATATTTAAACATTAGATAATAAATCCATTCTTACTCTAATTTTGCGTGAATGTCATACAAATGTTAGCAGGTATATCATGTACTGCTCATTAACATCTTATTTTATGACTCTGAATGCATTTAAATGTGTAGGATTAACATTTTGGTTGAGAATCAATGAACTAAACCGATTTTTGTTTAATTTCATTGTCAAAGGTCAAGGTGCACTCCAAGGATGAACTCCATCAGTGGGATGAGCTGAAGCAGAACCAGAGGGCCCACCTGGAGGACCTCCTGGAGCAGCACTGGAGCCCCAGAGGAGACACCTTCACTCAGCCTGGAGAAGGGTACAGCCTGGATGGGGAGGACTCATCTCGCTCTGGAGAGGCTATTCTTTTTTCTCCACACTGGACACATAACTCCACCAGGCTCCTTGGGACTAAAGACCAAACAGAGAATCCAGAGAATGTGGAGAGGAAGAATGGAGGGGTCTCGGATCGCAACAAGACTGTTTCCTCAGTGGATAATGTTGGCGTTGAGGTAAATAACAAGTTGGTAGAAGGTGGGGAGGGGCTGGTGCTCAGCAGTACTGATGGCAAAGTTAATGAGGGAAACGGGAGCAGTGACAAAGGCACGCAGACACACAGTCCATTATGGCAAGACGACAAATTCAAACTGGCAAAGAGCCACACGAGTGGGTCCTCTCACCCTGTTACTCAGAATCCTGAAGCCAAATTCAGTCCTACTGAGGCGCCCAGTGAGAGAGTTGGAAGCAGGTTCCGACCGACCAAAGAGCCAAATCCAGAGCCTCGAGAGCAGGCGAGACTGAGAGACAATGAGACTCCTGAGGAGGTGAGGATATTACAGATTGAGGAGGAAAAACTGGAGCAGGAGAGAAAGGAGCTTCTACTTCTCCACAAGAGGCTGGACCAAGAGAAGGAGATACTGAGACAGCAGCAGATGAAACGTGAAGAGGAGGAAAGGCAGAAAGAGAAGGGAACGGATCTGCAACATCACCTGCATGGTAAACATCATCATCATCTGCAAACAACGACACAGAAACCAGGTAAGGGACATTATTGAACACGAACGAATAAGAACGTTTAGTAACCTCTCAGAATAAAATGATGTGATAAAGAAAACTAAATGTTTTCTCTGTTCTCTTAACTTTTTTACCTTGAATATTTTCACAATAAAACATAGCACATAAGAGAAAGAATCATAGATTTTTGATCAATTTGGCATATTGTTAATGTCATGGCTATTTTGACAGCGACAACATCTACGACTACCACACGGCAGCCATCAGCTCCAGCGGGCCCCAGACCCCCGGCCCGTCCGAAGAAAAGGTTGAGGAAGAATCGCAAACGAATCAGCAAAGCAGCGATGAGAGCAATGCTAATGTAGAGCTAAAATAAAGCCAGGTGAGTTCAGCCAATATTCAGATAATAACGGAACATTTTGTGAGCTCATGTATGAACCAATCATTTTTGAACAACTGAATGTAATATTTGTACTGGCAGCTTATTATAAAGGCACTTTATATTTAATTCACCGGTATGTATGCCGTTTAAAGTGCGTCTTCCTCTGTTTCCCCCTCAAGGACACAAAGTGAACTTGGTGTATTTCGTGGATCCAGAGGTGAAGCAGAGTGACTCCCTTCATATAAGTATTTATTCACTTGTCAGTAACCTGCTCGTCCTGTGAGATCTCCTCCGTAACACTACTAATGACCGTCTGGTGAACCTGTAACTGCACGTGTGTGGAGTAAGAGGAGGATGAGAGGAAAATGGAATATAAATAAAAGGTGGACCTTGTCAAGAGAACGCTTGCCTCTACAACGACAGTCGCTGGTAAGAAGTAACAAGCGGCACCCGAAGACTGAAAAATGTGGGGGACTGAAACTGCATCGCTGTAGAACTGTGGACAAAAGTGCAATTTCAAAACTCTTCTTAAAACCATGTTTTGATATCAACAGAGAGAAACTGCACTTATATGTTGACAGAACCAAGTCTCTATGGGGTTTAAATGACAAAGTTTGTTGCTGAAAGACTTTTTTAATAACACAATCAGGACGGACGACAAAGTGCATTTGGTGAAAAAATGGACATACAAATGGACATAAGTTTTTTGTGTCATTGAAGAATCTGTTGTAATTGGATAATCTTAGAGACAATCATCAAGTGACTAAAATGAGCAGAGAGTGTTGGGAACATAAAGCTGTGTAAACTTACCGCACCAAGGCCTGATATCATTTATTAGCTCCGTAAAACACCGATGGTCTCTCCTTAACCGTATTTAATTATATTTAACTCATTGCAAAAAAAAAACCAAAAAAAAAAAACACTGGAATTACACAGATGTGATTAGAGAACAAAAACATAAAATGTTGCATTTCAAAATCTCACCACAGGCGTGAAGAAAAAGGTGCTATCTGAATACGAGGAGATAGCGTTACACCTGTGACCTGACGTTGTGTTATGTTTCTTATTTATTTACCTATCACTGCCATTACTGTGGATTCATTTTTTTATACAAATACTGCAAACCAGACGTGGTTGAGATGTGTAACAATGCTTCTTGATGGCTGGGTGGTCTGTGACCATCTGTGTCCTCCCAGGATCATGCAGCGTTTAACTTAAAAAAAAAAAAAAAGGTGTTTGTTTTGTTTTGTGTGTGTAAGGACTCGTACACACACCTACACTTCTGTCATGCATCTCAATACGTATGCAGAAGCATTTATCTGTTTCTCTTTGATAAAGATATGCCTCCACTGAAACAATCACATTCCTTTTAAACTCCGGGAGGAGGGGAAAGAAACGCCTAGCCACAACACATTTTTCTCCAAATGCCCCCACTGTATTCGTCTCATTAATCTGCAGCACATTGTTTTTGACATTTCAACTACAGGAAACTGAAAGAGTCAACACAAGTAAATCAATAGTCCCTGAAAAGGACAGCAAAAAGCCAAACATTGCAAATGTAGAGATTTTTTTTGTGTCCTTTTCCATGAGTAACAACACGTAGAAACACGCTGGTGATGCTACTTGTGTCCAATAATCCATAATCAGCCGAACATCTTAAGTTATTGATAAAACATGGCTTGTACGTTCTTCATGCCAACTTACAACTGTTACTGATTTTGTCTGTTTTATTATAAGATATGATGAAAAAAACTGAATGTTTGTCATAACTTTGCCACCTAATGCTATTTTCATATGGGTATAAGAAGCTAAAGTGCTTAAATCTACTTTGTTTTGTGATTTTATTCATTTTCACCTGTTTCACTTCTATATCCACATATTAGCGAACAAAAGGCCAAAGATTTGTGAGGAAATGTGCTATATGCTATTAAGAGAAACTGTCACTTGTAAACACGTGGCGAGCGACAGGCAAATTAAGCAAAACTTATTTTTTTACCAAGACTAAAGGGTTATTTTTGCATTTTGCGGACGCTGATAGCACCATGAGTTGCGCATCACTTGCAACCGCTATCTTCCCCGTTTCAGTGTCCGATTCACAAAAGACTGCGCTAATGGCATAGCAGCGCTAATGATATAGCAGCGCTAATGATATAGCAGCGCGAACACGCCATTTTGCAATTATTCATGTGGCAAAGTTCCTGTTCATGTTTTATAATCAGGCTCATATGCATACAAAGGGTTCGTGCCAAATGTGTGCAGCGTATCACCTTTTTTAATTATGTGCAAATAGCGCAGGAGCACCGAGATGTGCTTAGCAGTGCAGTTAGGGTTGCATTTCACCCTTTGCGAGTGCTTTGAGTTTCTTTTTGTCTTATTTGTGCAGGTTTAGCGGACGCAAAAGCTGCTAAATTTTTTTGTGAATTCGCCCCTTAAGAGTGAACAGCCAGCTCGCTGCTCTGCGAGACTGTCCTCATACACAGCGGTGCTTTGAACTAAATGCTAATGTCGGCTTACTGCCATGCTGATGCTCAGCAGCTAGCATTTTTTACCATGTTTAGCATCTTAGTTTAGCATGTTGTGAGCTAACGTTTGCTAATTAGTCGGCTACGAAACACAAAGTTAGGATTGATCCTGTAAACATATGTACCAAATTTCACTGCAATTTATTCAACAGCTGAGATAATTCAGTCTGAAACAAAGCAGATTTCTTTTAAAACTCCAAACTCTTGATAGAAGGACAAAACAAAACTTTTTTTTAAGACACCATGAGACTCTGACTTTCCTACCACCTCGTGAACCCGGTGGATTTATTTACTAAGCCTGTTTGGCAAATTGTGTCTACACAAAGCATCTGCAGTGTCCAGAGACATCATATTGACTCCTTAAAGTCACAGCACTGTCTTGTATTGAGCGTTAGTCCCAGTGATGCGCAATGAGGTTTGTCCAATCTGACAAAAGAAGAGAGAGAGAGAAAAGAAAGAGTGCGGGTTGATGTACTGTAGGTGAACTCTGGCACACGCTCTCTTTCTCTCTCTTTTTGCTTTGTTTTTCACATTTACCCACTTGACTTGGCTGCAAAAACTCCCGAAGTCAGCAGCCAGCTGCACGGTTATGTCTGCTAATTATCGAGTGGAGAAGGCATCTGCTCCGCTGTCTGAATGTAATTATACTAGGAATGGCTTTGAAGCACAATAAATGTCCTCAGTTTTATCTTTAGAGTGCTCACATGTATGCAGATGTAATAATGGTCTTCACGCATTTATGGCTTAAAGAGCCACATCTATGGTTTTGACTTATCAATGTGCATAAATCACCAGGTTTGGTGTCTGCACTAAATGACAACTTTGCAGAAAGCTGGTAACACCTGCGTCTCTCCCTTCACCCCCCACCCCCTGTATGTGACTCGCAAAAATTCAATGTGTATTCAGGTTTTCATGCATTACCTCCCGTTGCCCTACCGTCAATCTCACACAGACGTACTACTTCTAAACAGCAGGCCGTCTCCAAATTCAGCATCGAGGTGGGATAACTGTTTTTCCGCGGGTGTCCGAGCAGCTCCCCACCCCCCGCGGACTAGAAAACAAGAGCGGGAAAGAGAAGTGCGTGGAGGCTTGTTGACTGTGACAAACACACACAGGGGTCAACCACCATGACAGCGTGGGGAGGGTCTCTGAGGGACCAGAGACTGTGACTAAAGACACGAGATGGTTCATAGCTCACTGACTGACCTTAAAGGGCGATGTGGCTTGTTGGGTCTCAACAACACTGTTACCTAACCAGCAAACAACCACTGGAACAATATAATGACCCATCCAGACCAGAACCATTTACAGGCTGATTACGAACCACGACCCAAACATCATTCGTTAGTCCTGATTGCGTTGCGGTCCCTTACTTTTTGGTACTTGTTGTTATTTTCTTTTTTTTTTTTCTGGTTCCTGATTAAGCATTGAGAGCAGCTTGGTGCGTTTCCCCTTTAGGCCAATCAGAGTGTGACGACGCCCTTTTCTTTAGGGCTTAAGGGAGGTGGTTGAACCGCACACCCGGGACCTTCTGACCTTAATGTGCAAACATCAGATATTGTCAGCCAGAACGCTGGTGTTTAGGCCCTTTTGAGACCTGCTGTCTTAACTTTTCTGATTCTGGGTGATTAGGAGCATTCTGAATATTAAAGAACACCTTTCCACTAGGTTACCTGCATGAGGGCAGATTTGAGTATTATTCCCCCAAGAGTTTGTTTCCGGCCAATTTTGTTCTTTGGTTTATTTTTTATTCAAACTCTCCTCATACACAATTCCTTATTATCCAAGAGTCATTTATATATTATTAATGAGGCATTTATTTATTTATTGTTGAAGAGGCATTTTTATTTATTGTGAAGGCCCAGTGAGATTTGTTTCTCTAAGCAAATATTTTTTATTTTTATGTGGTTGGGAATTTGTTCTCAGGCTTCTTCCCGATCAACTGAAATCTGAGGAATCAGCACGGCCACACAATTAAAGCCTGTTACATAATATTAACAGGGTTCGGGTTCACATTGTGGTGACTCAGCACACTTTTTACCTCAAAGGGATTTAAAGTTTGGTTAAGGGTTTGGGTGAAGTGTGAAGTGGGTATGGTTGAGGTCAGGTTAAGTCTCTAGAGAATTAATGAACGCAATGTCCTCCTAAGTGTTGGAAACAAGATTGTGTGTGAATTTAGAAAACATGTGGCGGGCCTCTGGGAATCTGCATCCATGCAGAACGAGCAGCAGCTTCAATGTTACTTAACTAAAAACCTGTTTTAATTTCTATTATTTTTTCTTATCTCGTATATTGGAGGGCGGCGGACACCCTCCCATTTAAATAACAAAAAAAAATGTTATAAAAAAGTCAAAATGTATCAGCAAAAGAGCTGTTTAGCCACAGTAAATAGTGAAAAGCATAATTAAAACATTCCTTTTAAAATGCCATGAAGCGGAATGAAATCAGATTTTCACTACACAATTATGGTGCCTTAAAGAATTTTTTGAAAACGATAATACAGCAATATCGATGGAAAGAAAAATATTCTATCAGTAAAATAACATTTTTAACTTTGTTGTCCGTTTGGTCTCTTTACGGCAAATTAATTACACTCATTTGTGTGTGGGGCGTTGGGGGAGGGAGACAAGGCAACAACGGAAAAGCTATAAGAGGCGCTGGATCATTTGCACAATATTATCCTAATTAAAAAAAATATCAGTTAACGTCAATACCAGTATATTACGACAGCCCTATTATGAATGGTGGTTGCTTCTCCTGAGAACACGTGAGTTTTTATGCTTATTCATTCAGACTTTTAGAGGAGAAAAACAAATGGAAAATGTATTTAAACAACAACACTTCCTGACAAACTGCCTTTTGAACACGACCGTCTGTGCTCTGGTGTGAGCCGGACTCCCTGATGTAGAGTAGAGTAGTTAGGAAACAGGAGGCCTTTGAACAGGAGCGTCCGTGTGGCGCCACGCACTCCCTACACCTTCCAAACGTTTTATTTTCCTGTTTTTTATGTGCGACAAAAGGGACACGCTGTACACAGATGACCACATCAAGCACTCACACACACACACACACACACTCTGGTCAGAGCACCCTCTCCTTCCAGGGAACAATAGTCGACTGACGGTGACTGTGAGGAATGTGTTTTTTTTGTGGCTGATGATCTGAAAAATCCAGGAATGCTGGGAAAACGCATGAAATCACCTTCCACTACCACGGTCAAGGCCAAATACAGGAGTGGGTCAGCGTCTTTGCGGGCATCATGACTCAGTCAGTGTGTGTCAAACTGCTCCTCAGCCTCATCAGACAGGAAGTTGTACCTAGCGATGGGCTGAAAACACAGGAAGTCGATATCGGCATGCCTGGAATTCCAGCATTGTGTTCTCTCTACAGAGACGAGAAAGAATTGTGCACAATATGTTCATGATATGAAAGTGTTACAGTAATATTGCACTGCAACCTCATGCATGCATGTGCACCCCACACCTCACACTTTCTTCAACAAACTGGCGGCGCTGAATACTCTGCACGGCCCTGTCAGGCGCGACAGATGCGCAGATAAACGGAGCAAAACATTAGATTACAGTATGTGAGTGTAGGTGAATGTGAGAGACGGAGAGGTTCTGGATATGGACCTACACAGGGTGCAGAAGCGGTGATATCCACCTTCTGATCTGGAAAGCAGCTGCCAAATTACACACGTCTAACCTGAAAATGAAAAATGAAAATGTTGCACAGTTGTGTGTGTCGGGAATATGTGTGTGTCGCATATAAATCTATTCCCATGGATAAAAAAAGAAGCTAAAAATGAGGATTAGAAACTGATTTTGCTTCTACCATATGTTATTCATAGCTTTATAAGTTTGCGTAATTATACATTTCGCTCACGTGTTCACACTTTTGTGATATAAAAAAAAAGGGACCGAAAGGAAAAAGTTCAGTATTATGTCCTGAAAATGACATTTAAAAAGTCCTAAAAAAAGTACAGTATGCCATATAAAAGTTATAGTATAGTATGCCATTAAAAAAGTGATAAAACATTTCATAAAGTCATAGTATATTATGCCATAAAAAAAAAAAAAAAAAAAATAGTATCGTACGTCATAACAAATTATAAAAGAAGTCATAGAATAAAAATGTTCTAAAAAGTCATAGTATGCCATAAAAAACGTCGATGAGAAACAGAGTGGGTGCTAATGTGAACAGACAAGGGACAGTAGCTGCTACAGAAATGTGTCATTTCTGTGAAAACACAGCTTTTTAAATTTGCAATAACTAGACGACCCGTCACACTCACAGAGAAACGCCAACACAGCTAGAAACAAAAATGCTACGCTACGAAAAAGCTAGCTAGAGGGAGAGGCTAGTCTTAGCTACATTTTAAAGCTAAACGTACTCGTTAAATAATTGCAAAATCCCCAAAAATGTTTATCTGTAATAAAAATGTCTTGGATTCATAACTAATACGCGAGTAGGTCAATCCAGTCACGATGTAGAAAAAGCTGAACTTGCCGAAGCTAACAGACGTAGCAGATATGAATAGCGGCCACTTCTGCTTTTAACTCCAGTAGAATTCATGTGGTTTTAAATTGCATGCTTAAATGTCTAACTGTTTATATTCATTCAGCATAAATATTGATAGTAGACCAACTACATTAATTGATATGTATGGAGTGGACATAATGATAGAAACACCCGCTGGTGCACGCAACAGCACCACAAACTGCATCCTCCAAAATGAGCATAAAGTTGAATTATCATCGCTCTAAAACTGTTTCCTGAAGGTAGGATTTATTACAGGACTGTATCAGACTGCGTTAGTTTTATCCAGCTGTACCATACACACTGGCAACTCAGTGCATGTACAGTGTGTTACACAGTTTGCTTGGCAGCCTGAAAACGTTAAACCGTAGTCTATGTGTGATTTTACACGTTTAAATTATTGCAATAATGATACAAAAGTGCAGCAAACCTTACATCATTTCACTCAATCATGACCAACAACTGACATCAAAATAAGCCAACGCTGTAAGTAACACAACCGAAGAACTTGTCTTGACATTTAACATATTTTATGTAAATTGTCATTTAATTGTGGCTCTGTAGGCCTCAGTCGTTGACTAAAAACGTGCACACAATAACGGTGCCACACAAACATGGCCGAATCAGCACGTGAGCATGTAGACAACATAGGCTACTGTAAATATACATTAATTCAGCAACACATAGGCTACTGTAAATATTCATTCAGCAACACATACGCTACAACGTTGACAACAAGGTCCTAACTCGCACTCCTTTTGTGCAAACATGCATACATGACCACAGCGTCTCTTTTCTCATGAAATGCAGTTGACGTAAATCTCCTCAGCTGTGAGGCAGACGGGGCATTTAGGGAAGTAATAAAAGTCTGTACATTTCGACACAGTTCTTAAGAATATGTGTTAAGATGCGTGACACGTTACATTCTTGAGGAAAAAAGAAATACATGCAGTGTATATGTATCAGGAACTGAATGATGTCATGTTTTCTAGAGAAATACACAATCTCTCTGACCATAAAATGAAACAATTTGAACTATAAAAATACAGCCTTTTAAGCTCACATTTTTAAGCTTAAGAGGCTGTTCTATGGTATTGTATGAGATCGCAATGTGCTTGCAATGTCATGTCATTCTGACCCAGACTCTGAGGGAATTACCCCCCAAAAAATGTTAAAAAGACATAATTATTTTGTTGGCCTACACTGAAGTCCATCCCTTAGATTTGCTTGCATTGCAGTAGCGCGCTCAGCTCACTACTGCCCTCCATTGGTCAGACGTCCAACCTGATGTTAGGTCAGATAAGACAAAACCAAGCAGAAAGAGTTCCTTCTTTTCTACATGTGTGAAAACCCGTCTATTAATACACATGATTGCAATTTTTTTCGACTTGGAGGCATGTGTCGCTGAAGTGGAAAGCTTATAAAAAAACAACAAAAAATCATCCGTTGATTAATTGTTAAATCTGCTGAAAAAAAACCTTATAGGTCCTTCAGGTCACTTTGCTGCTGGGAGGTGGCAGTACCCCGAGGCCTGCGTGACGCCCCCTTGAGGCCAGGAAGTGAATGCTCCCGAGGCCTGAGGTTGGCGGCTGCTGGCGGGCTCGCTGAGGCCTGGCCGGACGTCCGTCTTATCTGGACACTGTTGGTCCTGCTCAGCGCTGTTGTGCCTGTGTGTGTTTGCGTTGGCGTCGCTGTGAGATGCAAGTTCCTGTGTGGACCTGGAGACGTTGCGGCTGGGCAGACACACGTAACCTTTCCCGTAAAGGGCGAAGTTGAGCGGGGACGGAGATGCAGAGTCATCTGGCGGGGTTCCACGCTCTCTCTCTTCCTCTTCACACTTGACACCCGATGATGTGCTGCTCGACTCTGATGACTGGCAGATAGAAACAATGCTGTTCAGTGTGACACTTAATGGCTGCAGTCTAACAAATAATATTTCTTTGATAACCTCAGTTTGCTGATCAATAAACGGCTGTTTTTGTTCTCATTATATATTTTTGTTCTCTGGTGCTCAAGCCATAATATGGCATGTTATTCGATGTAACTTTAACTTGAAGAATAGTTTCGTTAATTTAGCTTTTTTTGCCGAGAGTTAGATGAGAGGATTGATGCCACAGCCCGTTAGCTTAGCTTAGCATAGAGACTGGAAACAGGGGGAAACCGCTAGCCTGGCTCTGTTCAAGTGTAACAACCGCTCTAAATTCCTCAAACTGAAGGTGGAAAGTTTGGTGTATGTTAGTGCTACTGAAGTGAAGATTTCTGGTATAGAGTATTATCTTTTGGCCTCTAAAGAGATGTACTGTATTCCATATATTTTGTAAGACACTTGAGGGGAATTAGTTAAACATTTCTAACTGATAGATATCACCAGGAAACTTCCCCAGTTGAATGCTTAAATTAAAACAATATTTTATGTTATGTTTAAATATGCAAAGGAGGCATTATCTAATGCTAAATCTACAGACGCAAATAGACAAAGTTAGTAAAATAAACACCTTATGTGTTTTTTGGATGTTTTCTTTGCACTAGTTTGAAAGAAGACATTTACGGAAGCAAAATAGCCCAAACTCTCGAAATAGACCAGTGCATGAAAAGAAAAAAACTATGTAGTATCTCACCTTAAAACCTTATATATGTTGTTAATTTAATTAGTGCTAAGGTTGTATAAGTGCTAACGTTATTTTTCGCATCATTTCTTGTCCTGAAACTGGGACATCGTACAATTGCATCTTGTCATCTGACTGTGGGAGAGTATACAAATAAGTATTCTGTATTTCCCAAAAGGTCCAACTACTCCTTTAAGGCTGGTGTCCATCTGCAGTTCCTGGCAGATGCCATTTAAGGCAGATAATACACACCTGACACACCTCACACACCTGACACACCTGACACA